>BSBK01005500.1:0-221012 GCA_027943335.1 Chamaecyparis obtusa | reverse complement strand
TATATATCTATATATACATATACATAATACATATACATATACATATACATATACATATACATATATAGATATATATATATATATATATATATATATATATATATATATATATATATATATATATATATATATATATATATATATATATATATATATATATATATATATATATATATATATATATATATATATATATATATATATATATATATATATATAATTAATAGATTTCAATAATATTAGATAATTATATGAAGACACCAGTAATCCTCAAGTACAACAAGTAGTATTTAAGATGTAGTTTAGATGGGTAGAAAAGACATAAAATAACCTTTTCCTAAGAGCGGTAAGGGCTAGATGTTACAAGGAAAACAAAATCAGGAATGAGTATAGGGGTTTGAACTCCATTTGAGATGGAATGCCTCCAAAGATTAATACATTCTACTCCAATTTTTACACCAAGCTTTTAGTTCTGGAACCCAGGCGGTTCGATTTGTTGTTTGGTAGCTCCGACTCATAATAGGAGTACGCATCAATTAGAGCATAAACCATATAGTTGGGGTTTAAGAGGTTTTACTTTACATTTTAATGTAGAGAAGAACGTTCTAGACTGTGCTATACAAACAACCCTAATGTAGACTTTATCTGATGTGTCCTTTGCATAATGTTTGGAACAATTGTGCCTACCTTCTCTTCCTTTATTATCTTTCTATCATCAATTTCAGCTCATATTTTATGGTTTCCATCCTCGGTGATTTTGGCAGATTGTAGTCTCTGGAGCAGCTCATGCTTTATTAAAATCTTCTGAGACAATATCTCTCTTTGTTTATTATTAAATGCAAGAGTATGCAAAAATTGAATCTTATTGAAAATTACTTTGGAGGGATCTTGTTGTCGAAGCTATCATCAATGACGAATTTGATGTCACTAAATTTAATATTTAATAATTTGTTCGACGAGATACATCTGAAGAATGTGAGTCTTACAAAGTTGTGATCTCTTCGTCTTAGTGTGAATAATGTGAGTGGAACATTCTATGTAGCTTCTTGCACCGATATCTACACCAAGTGTTGGGTGCTCCAAATGGTTTGAGGGATCCCCAACATGTGGATATCATGGATGCTAGGTTGTAATACACAATCTAAACAAAATTATGGTCTGACCCGTGATATTTTCCGTTAACAATTACCAACTATTAAAAATCCTAAAAAACCTTCTCACCTATCCACACAACCTCAACATTTATTGAAACAATGATGTTTTATAGTGAGTGTGCATAGATTACTATGTCCTACCAGACACATAATTCTCGAGTACATAGTAGGCACTCGGTGGCAGGTAGAGACAGATGCATGAAATTGGTAAACCAAGTTTGCTCACTATGCTTCTTGGTAAAATAAAATCTTTAGAGACATTTTTTATTATCTAGGCTTGACAAGAAAAAAATATGGTCTTTGGAGGCAATTATCCAAGCTAACACGAAAAGATAAAAGATAAGAATTATAGAAAACAATAATTACAATAATCTTATATATAATAGATTTCAATAATATTAGATGATTATATGAAGACACCAGTAATCCTTAAGTACAACAAGTAGTGTTTAAGGGGTAGGTTTGGTGGGTAGAAAAGACATAAAAGAACATTTTCCTAAGTGTGGTAAGGGCTAGATGTTACAAGGAAAACAATATCAGGAATGAGTGTAGGGGTTTGAACTCCGATTGAGATGGAATGCCTCAAAGCCTAATACATTCTACTCCAATTTTTACACCAAGCTTTTAGTTCTGGAAGTAGACAGTTTGATTTTTTTTTTGGTAGCTCTGACTCATAATAGGAGTACTCATCAATTAGAGCATAAACCATATAGTTAGGGTTTAAGAGGTTTTACTTTACATTTTAATGTAGAGAAGAAGGTTCTAGACTATGCTATACAAAAAAACACTAATTTATACTTTATCTGGTGTGTCCTTCACATAATGTTTGGAACAATTGTGCCTACCTTCTCTTCCTTTATTACCTTTCTTTCATTAATTTGAGCTCAAATTTTATGGTTCCATCACCGGTGATTTTGGCAGATTGTAGTCTCTGGAGCAGCTCATGCTTTATTAAAATCTTTTGAGACAATATTTCTCTTTGTTTATTATTAAATGCAAGAGTCTATAAAAATTGGATCTTATTGAGAATTACTTTGGAGGGATCTTGTCGTTGGAGCTATCATCAATGATGAATTTGACATCACTAAATTTAATATTTAATAATTTGTTCGACAAGATACCTCTGAAAAATGGGAGTCTTCTAGAGTTGTGATCTCTTCATCTTGGTGTGAATAATGTGAGTGGAACATTTTGTGTAGCTGCTTGCACCAATATCTACAACAAGTGTTGGGTGCTCCAAATGGTTTGAGGGATCTCCAACATGTGGATATCATGGATGCCAGGTTGTAATGCACAATCTAAATGAAATTATGATTTGACCCATGATATTTCCCGTTAACAATTACCAACTAATAAAAATCCCAAAAACCTTCTCACCTATCCACACAACCTCAACATTTATTGAAAAAAATGATGCTTGATAGTGAGTGTGCATAGATTACTATGTCCTCCTACTAGACACAAAATTCTTGAGTACATAGTAGGTACTTTGTGGCTGGTAGAGACATATGCATGAAATTGATAAACCATGTTTTCTCATTGTGCTTCTTGGTAAAATAAAATCTTTAGAGACATTTTTTATTATCTAGGCTTGACAAGAAAAAATATGGTCTTTGGAGGCAATTATCCAAGCTAACACGAAAACATAAAAGATTTCTAGAGAAGAAATCAAAAGAAAAGAAAATAAATAAGAATTATAGAAAATAATAATTATCATTCCCTTAATTTACAAAGGGTCAATTTTATATCATATTGGAGCTAAACTATCTCATGATTAACCTAAGACATTATATTGAAAATCTTAGGCTAGTGACTAGGTGCATAGAAATATGAGTTGATAATGAAGTGAATGTTTGGAAACATGTGCAAATCGGGAGGGATAAAGTTGAATACATGGAAATTCATGGAGGTGAGATTAAATTAGAATAGGTATAGATCAAGGAGAGGGTAAAACAAAATCCAACATTGTGTCAAATGTTGCCATGCAATTGCTTTGAAATATTCAATCACAAATGACCCAAAATAAAATGGAAATCGGTATGGATAATGCAAATTTCAACATTACATTTTATGTCTTCTTTAAAGTCCATGTAAATCTAAAATGAAGTATTTCAAACTATATGATAACTCATAGTCATGCATTGAAAATAGACATTTATACATAAAAGGATCCTAAAATCATAATCTAATTTAATAAAATTATATATGCTTTATTAATAGATTGTATAATTTTATGATAGGGAAAAATAACGATGTTGTGTATGATGTGTTATTTTACTATGCAATATCTAGATGCTTAGATTCTTGCATATAACTTTCATGTATTACATCTTCTTTTATAATTCATACATATGTTAATTTGAAGCTATGATTTCTCTATTGGAAAGTTTTTTGTACAAAAGTTATTATTCGCTCCAAACAATTTGGATTGATCCCATTAACTACATGGACCATTTTTTTCCCTAATAGACCTTACAAACATCTTTGGCGTACCCATTGCACACCAAGGTGTGATTGCTAGTACTATCACATTTAACAACATAAAATGACTACTATTTAACCATTTTTCTTTTATTAGTAACATATTTTCTATAAATCATATAAATTGTCTATAGAGTAATATATTAATTGTTAGTTAGTGAAGATAAGCTTATATGTTAATCAAAATTAAAGACTTTAGAATTAATATAATGAAAATGTAACCATCTCTTTAGTTTAAAAACATAACTCCATTCTAGAAACTTGTCAATAATTATGCATCACATCATTTTAACATATAATAATAACAATATAATATTCAAATTTTGAGCTACTTAGTGGCCTATTTTTTGAATGGATATTTTATATAGTTATTTATGCTAACTTTCCCTAGACGAATTCATATTAGTTGGCAATTCAAAGTAATGACGGAGACCATTTGTTTGACAAATTTCGATATGCTCTCCAATTTTACTTTCTATCACATGTGACCTTTGAAATGGATTGAGAATATCTTAAGTATGGGAGATTTTAATAGATATTATAGTATTTGAAATAAAAATTTTAATTAGTTTGTTCAAAATAAATTAATTTGTTTGATTATTTTTATTATTAATATAGTTTATTTTTTTAAAATATTGATTGTTTATCGACTTTTTAAATTTTAATACATATTTATTGTAATTTTGATCTTTAATATTACAAAAGAATTTAAAAGGGAAATTAGATAATCATTTTATAAATAAATAAGATAAATATTTAATTTAAGAAATATATGAAATAAATATAAATTAAATAAATAATTAAGCTGATAGACTTATTTTGGGGAGGACTTTTGTTGGATTGATTTGATGTTGTCTTACGCCGGCGGCCATAAGTCTCCCATATTACCCCATGTCGATGTCTTCTAATCTTAAGAATGCAGAAGCCAATTCTCATTCAATTCCTATTTTTTTTATCGGGTTTGTAAATGTAGCGTCGGACAAGAAAGTCGCGCCGCTAATATGGAAAAAGTGGGAAGCCATTGTGTGAGGTTGGATTAGTTGATAGGCATTGCCTATGGGATTTCAGTTAGAGCTTTCATTATGAGAAGTAACGGCGCGTCAAAAACTCACCTATATTGCATCAGTTGTGTTTGATAGTCTATTGTCCCTTAATGCAGCAAACATCTCCAATAATCAGCCAAAGCTATGCCAACCCAGGTCATGATTCAAGTTATGAAATTCGACGCCACTCTCATTTGGTAAAAATCCAAATTTCTGTGCAATAGAAAATGAAGGAAGTTTATGTAAATGCAAAATTAAATTTGTATTGTTTGAGCTATTTGAAGAAGTTTGGCTCTGATTGATATGCATAATTTCATGGTAGATTCCATGACTAGTTAACAGCTCGTGCGTACAAGAATGGACAAGATTACTCCACATTTCTAACAACTGTTTCATATTACATAAATTTAGCAAAACATCCCTTGGATGTGTCAAGGTTTGAAAGTGTGCAAAATATATATGCATACTGCAGAGAGTCACCTTGTAATGTTCCCTTTGTCCATTTAATTAAATCTATGTTGTAGAAGTGATCTATTTTGTATCGATATTTTTGAAGAAAATTAGTGAGAGGGATCTATTGGTAAATGAGGTATTTTATTGCTATAGGTTCATATAGAATAGCAAAACTATTTTTTTTTTAATTTGGAAGAAGATTCGTTATTGAGAGAATATTAGGTATTAATAATATTTTTATTATATGATATTTTAATAGTGCTGTATTGTTAAAAGTTTATATGGAATATCAAAACTATTTTGTTCTATTTGGAAGAAGATTCGTTATTGAGAGAATATTAGGTATTAATTATATTTTTATTATATGATGTTTTTATGCATTTAAAAAATTATAATTTGAGAAGGGAAAGTCTTGTGATATTGCTACCCATGATTTAACTCTGTAGTTTTTTGAGTCAAACTCATTAACCCATGTTTCATGAGTAGTGGTTCACATGAACCCATCTCTCATGAGAATAAATGAAACACTTAAAAATCATTGCATATAGGTGATGCTCACAAAGGTGAAGCACTGGGACTTCTCAGGAGGTCACCCATCTAAAAACTACTCTAGCTTGAGTGCACTTAATTGCAGAGTTTCCTCCATGGTTAAACCCACTCTATTTGCAACCGCATTTGTGAAACATTCAACAAGTGTTGTGCCTTGTGAACCATTCATTAGAAAGCCCCTTAAGCTCATCAATTGAGAAGTAGGATATATTTTCCATAGCAAGTCAAATTGTAATATTGCTAAATTAGGATTCAACTATGTTGCTTTTTGAGTCAAACTCATTGACCCATGTTTCATGAGTAGTGGTTTGAACACGGACCAATCTATCACGAGAATGAATGGAACACTTAGCACTCATTTCATCTAGGTGATTCTCATAGAGTTGAAGCATTGGGACTTCTCGGGAGGTCTCATTAAATTTTTGTGAGTCCCATATAGATCCATAAGGCCCCCTCTAATTGAGATGATAGACAGATAGTAGATAGACAATGGATAGATAGATATAGTAGATCAAAGAGAAATAGAGGAAATGAACTATAGATGGAGAGAGGTGAAAGGTAAAGAGAGGGGTCAGATAAGATAGAGATAGGGAGGGAGAAAGGAGTGTCTATTTGTGTAAGTAAGAATAATATAAATATAAGGGTAGAGATCTAGATCAAGCGAGTGTATGTGTTAAAGAGAAATATATAGATATACAAATAGAGAGGGCTAGAGATCCATAAATATACCACAATATTATTATTTGATATATATTTTACTATCCGTGTAACCATTACATCTCTCAAAGATAAAATTGCTAGTTATATTTTTTAAATAATAAAGATAAATTACGTTACATAGACGTTGTCAAAGCCTAACACCAATTCCACTCCAAGCTCTTTCTACATCAACACATATGATACAAAGGAGAAGAAACTTTGAATGAATCGCCTCCAATTGTTTTCAGGGCGGATGAAATATCACAATCGGTAATTTGATAATTTGATTTTAGTTGAACCACAAACTCTTTTACTCTTTTATGTGTATCATGTTCTTCCATTAGAATGCACCATAATCTGTAGTTCTCTTTAGGGTACCACATATTTGCTTTCATAGATATTTGCTACCTTAGTTTACAGATAAACATCTGTGCCAGATGTAGAATTCCTAGGGTGAAATTGGCTGCGAGTATGTGTTCTTTCGCCGACCAAAACACTATACATAGCGTAAGTGTGAAAGAGGAACGCTGAGACGGTGAGCTCCAAGTTGATGGCAACATTCCACACTGGTTGGTTAGTATGTTATCATGGTTTGTGGAAACTTGTTTGCCTTACGAATGACCTATCATGGATAAAATGGCTTAAAGTATGATATGTATATTTTCACATGAAATGTTGCAATTTTGTTGCTACATCCATACTGTAACTAGTCATCCTAAATATCTGGAGAACCGTAGATATAAGGTGGGTTTATATATTTTAGGTTAATTATTTTCTTTTTTCACATAGTGTTGAAATTATACTATATGGTCAATCATCACAATAATATGTACCATATGATCTATCATGAGAATAATATGTCTCTGCACTGTACCCTGTCAGTTGAAATATCTGGAGAACCATAGATACAAGACAACTTAACATACTAAAGATTTTTCCTTCTACGTATTAAATAAAGATGTAAGCATTTATAATTTATGTACGTTTTTTATATACAATTAAATATATTTTTATATTCCGCCCTTTCTGGGGCTAACATTCTTTTAACTAGCAATGAAAGTATTAATAGAATTGACATGATATCGTTGTCAATGCAACTATAATTTTCTATTTTCTGTAATCATTCCAAATATCTTAGTTGTCCGACCTCTTTAAAATATTCTCATTATGTTGCCATATAACTCATGTTGGAAATACAATCACAACTACCACCGTATTGAATGCATTTGCATGTGATCATGTGACAGAGCGCATTCTGCATCCTTTGATTATGCGGAAGGCGTTTACTATATGAAAGTGAAGAGCTATTTTTTTAATCCAACGACTGATAATCTTAGAGAGAGAATGACCACAATCGAAGCAATCTGATGCGTAAGTTTTTTTACCACTTTAGACATTAGCTGATCATTTCCGATCGCTATCTTCAATACGTTGGTACCAGTCCCATCGCAAATGGGAGAAATGAGTTGTTTGAACAGAATAGGAGAAATATCTGATTAAATATCATAGTAAGTTGTTATGATAATTGTAGGGCTTACAGATTTTGGGTATGCAAAAATAGATAAACATTAAACAAGGCAAATGAATTGTTTGACAAAATTCCAAATTTCACGACCGTTTTCAGCTTATCCTAGCCGCTTCTCGCCTGTGTGGAATTGGAAGCTTTCAAAACAGTGTAGAGGCATCTATCAAAGCATAGAGAACTCATGGCACATATCGCATCGATTGCAAGACATGCACAAAAATATTTGGTAGGAAAAAGCTTTAGAAAATTTCAAGAAAAATCAATTAGCAGGTGTAAAACCAGATTCAACATCCTTTTCCAGCATCCTCATAGGAGCTTTGGAATAGGTATGGACATCCATCAAATGCATAAATGACAAAATATTTTTGTCAATTCAAATGCAAATTCGAGGCATCTACACTGGGTGTGGACAAAAACAATTTGGTGAAAGGCCTTCGAAAATTTCAAGAAGATTCAATTTCATGGTAATCCAAAACGTTATGATCTTTTGCATCACATTATTTTTAATGTATTTTAGCCCCCAACTGGAAGGATTTTCTCCAGATTTTTGACCTTGGATGGCCAGACTCTGCTGTGGATTTGTGTTTTCATCTGTGTGTGATTGATGTAAAAGAAGCGTCCTTCGCTTTGAATTTCTGCATGTTTGCACTGGTGTACAATGATAGAATTCAGAGAGTGAGGAGACTCATGAGTCAGTCACGCCATAATCCTCAAATTTATGAGGGATTTACATATATTTTTAAGGTCAATTAGAGGTGTTGAGGTGTAATTAATAGAAATGAGAGCTCTGAGCTGGGTTTGTCATGTCAACAAATATTATACTCACAATTTATGAAAATGTATTTCCAGGTTTTTGGCTCCGTCTGGTTAAATAAAGTTAGATATCCGTGTCCTTTGCTGATTTAGGGTTTTGAAATGCATCATCAAATTTATTAGAATTTAATTGTGTAGGTTTTTGGTGAAATTTATTGATCTATTATTATTTATGTATTATAAGTTTGTATATTCTATTATAATTTAAGAAAATTACATGTTATAATTTTTGAAAACTTATTGGTTTAGTATTCTAAAATATGTTCAAATATTCTATTTTTGGGATTATGTGTACATTGTTGATTTAAGCCTTCAATTTTGGGAAAGGAACTCACTTCTCAATCAACTCATCTTTTTGAGTTCTTTATACATTTATAGTCCATTTTTTTCTCAATCAACGCATCTTTTAAAGTTATGTGTACATCACTGATTTAGTTCTTTAATTTTGAGGGAAGAATTTTATTGTCAATTGTGAAAAAGAATTTTTCTATTCAACTATTTAATTTTTTATTTTTTAAAAATTGTTTAAAAATTTATTCTCAATTTTAATATACACCTTAAAAACATATTATTTTCTTTTTTTTTTTTGTTAATTTTACCCTTTTAAATTATGTGCACATTACTAATAAAGTTTAATTTGGAAAAAAATATTTTTTCCAATAAACCTGCTCTTTTATTGCACCTCAAATCATGCATTAAGGTACTACAATAGCATGCCTCAAATAAATCATAGAAAATGAAATGATTTGTATACCTTTTTAAGTCCAGGAATGAAATCAATCAATTTTCTTAAAGTAAATCTTCTATATAGGCGTCATAATCAATTGTAAACAATATAGTATGATATTTACTTATTTGCGCACTATATATTATTGAAGGTTTGCAATGCCTATATTATTGAGAAAATGATTGATTATTTGTACTAATTTATCATAAATCAATATATTTGATTATAGTATTAAAAAATAAATTAAAAATATCATAATTTTTTATCTATGTTTTTATTTAATGTTCAAATAAATACTTTATTATAAAAACTAAATTATTTTATCATGAATATATTAAATACTTTTTGAAATCTATTTATTTTTAAATCAACATTTCATAACTTATTATGAAAGATATTTTTCAAATTATTCATAAGTTTGAAATCATATTTTGCAACTATCAAATATTATTTATGAGATACCATGTTTCATTCGCTAATTAGGTATATCTTAGGGTAAATAAAATATTTACTTGATGCCTTATCTCTAATAAAATATTTATTTGATGTTGTATCTCTAATAAAATATTTATTTGGTGTCTTATCTTAGGGTAGATAACATATTTACCAATTAGGTATATCTTAGGTTTAATAAAAAAAAATTATCCTAAAAAATTACATGCAAGTATTTGTGTTCATGCGTGGTCTTCCCTCTTACCCTAATTCTAATATTTGAGCGATTTATTATCTTTGTACTTCTTCAAAATCTACAATCTAGGAGGTAAATTCAAACTACAATATCTTAAAACTATATTAGAAATCATAGTTTTTAAAGCAAGATAACTTGGGCAAAGGATTATTATTGATACTATGGAGTGGAGCAGGAGCGGGAGCAGGGCCTGTGGTGCTAGGGTTTTGGGTTTTTCAGAGGAGTTGAGTGAGTCTGGCAACAATGAAGATGACCCACCTAAGGATTTGTAGGATATGGAGGTTGGGGTTCTTTTCGTGCCTGGTGCGCCTTGGTCTGCTACCTTCCTGGTGTGGAGGTCTGGTCTCATTTGTGCCAGGATGACTGGAGTCTCCCATGCTGTGGCCTCCTCCTTTTTTATCTGTGATGCCCTTCTTCCTTGGGCCCTTGCTCGGTGTGTGGTTGGCTGGTGTGAGTTTGGTGGGGTCAGGGATCCACTTGACCTGCCCTATGCCTATTGCGCTGGTGGTGACTTACCCTATCTTCCTCTCTTCCAGTCTTTTAGAGGAAGGTATTTGAGGCTTTCATTGCTGGCCGTTGTTTCTTCTTTTGAGCTTTTGGGCTCGAAGGATTTTGGGGCTTCGCCCTCTTTGTTGCAAGGGGAATGTTTATTTCTTGTCTTTTTAGTTTCCCTCCTCTATATTTTTATTGAGCTCTTTGTTGTTTCCCTATGCCATAGCTTCTTGAGGTATGTTATGCCTCTCGATGCTTTGGTGTGGAGAGGCTTCTTTTCTCTTTTGTTGCCCAGATTTGGAGGGCTACTATGCTAGAGTGTTGGCTCTTTCTTCCCTCTCCTTTCTGTGGTGCAGATCCCTATCGAGGTGGGGTTTCACTCCTGGGCCCAGGGGCTTCTGATGGCTTTTTTTCTTTGTCCTCCTTTGCCACTTCCTACTGAGGTGGAGCCTTGGTCTATAGAGGCGACTTGTTGCTAGATGAAAGTGGTGTGAAGGAGTTTAGCTGACAAACCTGGTCTTTGTTGGAGGGAGGCCTTTCTACCAAATATTTTTGCCTTCTCTTTCTTTCTTCTAGCAGATTGTGGCTTAGTGGTTTGGGGAGACTTTCTTCCCCCCATTTCTCTTGTGAAGGTTGAGGGAGCCTATCAAAACCCCTATATCCTAGCGCAGCTCAAAATAAATCTACTAAAACATTTAAGCTGCTATTTTTTATTCATGTTTGGTACTACAAGGGTGGGCTGGTCTTCTTACCACCAAGTTGGTTTTGGGATCCAGGTTAAAACCCAAAATGGTAATGGGAGCCATTTCAAAACCCATATTTCTAGTTTGGGGTGTCTGAAAACCCAAGTTTTGGTTGGCCTTCCTAGTTATTGGAGCCATGTCAAAACCCATACTACTAGTTTAGGGAACCAAAAAACCCTAGATTGATGTAAAGCTATGGCTTTAGGTTTGGTGCAGCTAGAGCCTTATTGTCTATTCTTTTTGTGGCTACTGTTGTTTTGTTGGTAATGGATTTCTAGTAGCTCTGCTGGTAATTTGTGCTAGGGGTTTCGTAAAGCCTATGTCCTCATTCCCCAGCTATTTCTCTATGGTCGGTACAAATATTTCCTATCTTTCTCAGCTATTGTATAGGGTTATAGTTCCCTTCAAAAAAATTGACTGTAAATGGTTTCAGCCCATTCAAAACCTATTTTACCTAATCAAAAACTTGGGCAAAGCCAAATATTGAATTAAATTTGACAATGAAAAGCACTAAAGAAATAAATAGAATAACATTTAAATATGTGTATAGTATATGAAAAGAACTTCTTAATTTCTTGACCTTGCATTTATAACAATGAGGCCATCTACAAACCACATCCACCATATCAATGGTGGCTTGGGAAAAACTCAAATTGGGTGCCTTCTTTGGACACTTCCTCACTAGTTGACTATCATTTACATTCACATTGTTATCTTAAGACTTACTTTTCAAAGTCTTTGAGCAATGATTCCATTCCAATAGTTGTGCATTTTTAACTACAAAAATTTAAGTCCTCTCACTTTCTGCACATACCATATCCTTGTCCTCATTTCACATAACACATAATAGGAAAGAGTATTTATAGTATTTTTTCACTAATGAAAATAAAGAGATGGTGAATTTAACGTAATGAGAAAGGATTTAGGTCTTATAGAGAAAATTTATGGGAACTGCAACTCCAATCAATAACATTATGTTCATCTTTTGAATCTATGCAAATTGTCATGGTGCATTTTCCTCAAGCATCATAACCTATAATTGTCTTAAATACATTAAAGCACAAACAAAGACTCATTTTGATTCGATCTTGCCACCAACTCACATTTATCAATAAAGTTGAGAATCTATGGGAGGTTTATTTATCAACCCATAATTCAACACAATATCATAGAAAAATAGACTATGTAAACCTCAAATTCTACATTGTAGTTCTTCTATGCAATAACTTGTGATGAATAGTAGATCATCTTTGATTGCACCCTCCTAAAACTAGTCTATCAATTTTTTAACCTTCTCATTCAATTGAAGAGTGAAGAAGAGACATTATGAAACTTGAATCTTTAGGTTTTCCCTCTCATAGACATGTACTATTTTATGTGCCAGCAAAATCATTCTCCAATAAATTTAACTTTTAATTTTTTTATGGCATGCACTAATGTGGATATGTTTCTCCACAATGAATGAAATTGGGTTTCTTTCTGTGATTATGGTTATGATCTTTGGGGAACTAGACATTATTGGAATTATTTTTAAAATATTTTTTAATTTCAGGGAGCTTGTAATTAGTGCTCCGTTAGAATATACTGTCACACACTATTGCATTAGTTTGCCAAAGTTTTGCTGGGAAGTTTGTATTATGACCATTGGAAATCATTTTCTATCTTTGTTAAAGAACTCAATTGGAATATTATTGTTTTGACTGAATTTCAAACTTTAATTGTAACGTAAGTTTCGTTAAAGAAGTGTGTAGTGCCTTGCACATTGTTTAGTACACCGACAGTTATTTGGGGAATTGTATTTAGAAAAGATACATTTAAGGGAATAGGTTGTTCAACGAGACATGCATCCTTACCAACTCATTTTTTGTTGAAATTTGGTTCAACCATCCAAGATTTTGTTTATTGCACTTATTTGACACTAATTAATAATATTAAAAATCTTCAAATTAAAAAATGCATTTAAACCAGTAATTGCACCTTTACAATAAGTATGCCGAAGAGATGTGGAAAGGAAGGTAGACATACTTTCATCTATATTTTGCATAAATGTAAATTAGATAGTAAAGAATAATAAAACAATATACTTAGAGGACTTAATTTATATATCTACCTCTCTCTTCTTTATGTATTTTTTCAAAATCGATCTTTAATATATATTTCAACCTATCTATTACACACTAAAATGCGATTGCTAGTATTAACCTTATCTCTCATGTCAGGCTTCAATGTTTTTCTTTATCTTCTGTCCACCTTTCAATGTCGATTTTATCAACAAATTAATTATTCTGCTATGTGTTGTCCATGCTGTGCAGACCATGAGATATGATTTACTATTAGTTAATAGCAGCCCATTCGTAACTGTTCAATCTTCTATATATTCTAATCAGTTTGTTGTTTCTCCCCCTCTCAACTGAGACTAGCTCCATAGAGATGTAAGAGGCAGTAGAAAACAGCAGATAAAAATGTGACGCTGTTTGCATTATGAGCTGACGTAAGTTACAATTCAGTTACAATAGAATGCAATGTTGTCTGTGTGAAGGTGTGTGTCTACAGTAGAAAGTAATGTTGTGTTTGAGAAGATGCAATCTGAATCTAGAGCTGAATCTCTGTAAAAAAATCTGATATGCAATGTTTTATTTTATAGAAATGTTTGTCTGTTACTCCTCTCCCCGTTTCCATCAACTCACTCATGTCGATTTGGATTCTGCATGGGTCGTATACAGAATGGTATGTACCTGCGAAACGGACCGGGAGTATTTGACATAGGCGATTACACTGTCGAGCACCTTTTGGTTGGGTAGATTTCATTCTATTTGATCTTTGACTATCGTTTGTGTACACGAGATGCACTCCCGTTTATAGAGATATACAATCTATGTAGCTGAATTAGGCCTCTAATGCTGTTTTATTTCAAAGCTATGCAACCCTGGTACGTGTTCAGTTTGATGATGGCAAAGTGATTGGTGGGCATGCACAGTTACAGTCCGATGCTTACAAGGCTGCCAAGAGAAACAACCGAATTTGTCATCGTGGATTTTCAGAAATTCCAAAGGCGTCAAATTTCTTATCTTGCATTGGGTACTTGGTGGGGATGATTTCTGGTTCCTCAGTAACCGACAATGGTAATGTAACAGTCGTAAGGTTGTTTACCTTTTCTCGCCAACAATTTTAACGCTAAAAATAATCATTTTAAATTCAGTGACTAACCAAATATCTATACATATCATATCGCTCTGAAAGGCTAGTTGACGGACGAGTTATCTGGCTGACAGAAACTACGAAGGGATCTATCGAAATCGATCCCAACACACTTGAAACAATCGGAAGATTCAACTACACCGACAGCGTGGCGGTATGTAATCTAATAGCTCAATCATGGTATTGAACGCGGTTATTGTAAATTTGAAACAAAACGTTGATATATTAATGATTTAAAATAGCACTAACATTATGCTGAGGAATAATACATTTATATACAGCTAAGAAGAAAGAGGATTGTATATCTCTACTGAGATGAAATACAAGAACAATCAATAGCTTTATGGACTTCATGTAGAAGCAGATAAAACAATTAGATCACAAATTAAAAGCTAAAGAAAAAACTGAATAAATTGAAAGAATTATTAAATATTCAGAAAAATCTGTACTAAATATTCAACAAAATTTATTGTTTGCTTGGCAGGGGATGAATCCCAACCAGTCCTCACACCCTATGATATTTGAGAGCGAACTCATCACAATCCTTCCGGATCTCATCAAGCCTGGAACTAATGAAAGAACTCTCATTGGAAGGGTAAAGTCAAATTTAGGTTTCCTTTATAATTTATGCAAATTATCTGGATTGATAGCTTGCGAATAGTTTGCTAACAGTCTGTGATTTGACTGAGCCACAAATGCATTGATTGGGCTTGGCCGGCTAGATTGATGCCAGGAATTGTTTTACCGGGCACATAAAGAAATAAAAATGATAATAGATTTATTTTTCATAAAACAATCAGGTAAATTGCAGAGGAGGTCATGCTTCAGGTTGGGTGCATTCTTTTGCAGCGACAGAGAAGTACATCATTATTCCTGAAATACCTTTGAGATATTCATTAGATTGTATCTTCGGAGGGAAGGTTTTCAAATGGCAGCCAGAGACTAAGGCATTCATGCATGTAGTTTCTCGACATACTGGAGAGCTGGTAAATGGCATTAAATGTTTCCTTCAATAGTGGGTGAAAATATTCATGTTCTTATTAGCATAATGTTGCCCCACTTTTCACCCTCTAACCATGCTGTTAAAAGTGGAAGTATTTGATGTCAAGTTAGAGTTAGTCATGTCTGAGTCTAAGTCTAGGTTTCTTTCATGATAGGTTGTCCTTGCCGGGTTTCCCTGCCATTGTCTTCTTCTTTTCAAGCCGGGTGGGTTATTGGGAAGTCTTCTCATAAAGGGTAGGTGATAGACCCCAACCTGGCAAGGATATCATGCTCCAATTGATGATCTTTTTAGCAAGTGGAATGATGTTTGGGAGTAATAAGTTTCAGGCATTCAAAAGAACCATGAGAAGATTCTTCATGTGAGGGATGCAATGACAAAGCCAGAATTGAATCATTCAGATTTTACTTTATATAGCAGTGTGTTTTCTGCCTTTGGGCCTGAAAACCCAGTGTGTTTTTAACCTTCTCTCTGAAGGTTCGGGATGTTTTCGACTTGCAGTTCGAAAGTTCTCTATGTTTTCGATCTTTAGTTTGAAAACCCTCCATGTTTTCGACCTTCAAGTGCGCAACTCCGACCAGTTGGGTCCCAGTTTCTAGCATCGCCGCGGGGCCAGTCAATAGTCAAGCAGACAACAAACCGTCAGCGGTCACAGTTAAAATAGTGCAAACGGTTTGCGGTGGCAGATAACACTTCGCGGTTGGTCACATGATCGCATAGGCCTTCCTGGCCACATGTGATCATGCGACAAACGGTCAAACAAAGGCTTTTAGCTCCGACCAGGTGGGTCCTTGGGTGGTGACTTGTCCGGTTTTCATTGGCCGGCGGGGTAATACATTGACAGTGGAGGTTCGGGTGGAAAGAAAAGTCAAAGACCAGAAAGATTAAATAAATGTGCCAACAGTGCAACCCGTGTACGTCAATAGTGGAGTCCATGTGTACCAATGATGAAATGGTCGCATGATCACAAGAATTAAACAAATACTATGCGATCATGTGAAAAGTTAAAAAGCATGGATTAGTGGGCCCTGTTTCTCAGCGGGACCTGAGTCATGACATAGCAGGAATCCATGTGCACCAATGATAAAGCAGTCGCATGATTGCATAAATAAAATAACACCTATGCGATCATGCGACAACTTAAGTCATCGAAGATTTTTTGGCGGTAAAATAAGATCCTTCCACGTGTACTCTTAAGTCAACTTAAGTCCTCGCAAAAGTGCAACCCCTACCAAATGCTTTTGAGATCATGCGAGATGCATACACGTGTCTCTTAGTGGGTCCGAAGGCATCTATATCAGGTGGCTCTCTGAAAGACAACCAACGATCCCCGAGAGCCAATGAGAGGGCGGTCACATGAACACATGGAATAAAATAATACCATGAGATCATGCGACAAGGCAAAAAGGGAGCCTATGTACGTTAACAGTGTGGATGCGCTCTGCTGGGACCCATGAATGCCAATGGTGCAGTCCACGAGTGCCAATGAGAGAGCGGTCACATGATCGCATGGAATAAAATAATACCATGAGATCATGCAACAATGAACCCTGGTAGGTCCAGAAAGGGTTTGCTTGCGATGCCGAATCAATGGTAGTCATTTTTCCTCAGATGCATACACGTGGAGTTAGGATGCTAGCTAACAAATAAAAATGATTGACGATTTCTTGGCCTTTCCAAAAGCAATTGTTACATTAGAAATGGTGAATTTGTGTAACGTGGTATGTTAAGGAAATTGTACGTTGATGAATCTTGAATCGAATCATGAGCAGAGGTTATGATGGATAAATACATCTGAAACAGAGGAGTAATAGTTCGGGAAAGTATTAAATGTAGTGTGAAGGTTGAGCCTTTATGAACAGGGGATATGTTACTCTGATCAAAAGGATTGAATTATTTTAGATTCATTTCAAAAATACGAAGAGCGAATATTGGTAATATCAATTCTTTCATGATTATGAGCTGGTGACTGTTCGAAGGATATCATCTGGCATTGTGAGGGATATTTAAAATTAAATCATAGTGATTCAAATACCTATTCAAGTCATCCTATTGAGCAAAGGAAGATGAAAGGGAAGAGTAAATTTCTTTCCTCTTCCTTATGTTTTGAAACCATTCGATTTTGTGCCTTTTGGTATTCATGAAAATTGAAAGATCATGAGTTGTTATGAACTCTATGTATTGTAAAACTCTATATATATTGCTGAGAAAATCAATGCAAAGGTCGGCAAACTAGATATTGGAGCAAAAGTGATTCCATTTACTGAGCTTTATTTTTGGTTTTGTTCCATTTTAGTTAATCATCTGCATTTGAATAGAAAGGACAATTATGTATGAAGTTGTGATTACATATTGAATTCCATTTCATGTCTGTGGTTGCAGTAAGTAATTCCATTTGCTTGTCATATGCAACTCTTCTCCTATTCATCCTGTTTGTTAGATTCATTCTGGACAGAAAGTATAATTATGTATGAAGCTATGATTTTCGCTTGGATTCTATTTCATGTCAGAGGTTGCAGTGAGGGCAATTCCATTTGTTGTTCGTATATGATTCTGCTGCTATTCTCTCTAAGTAGAATTTGCATGATTAGAGTAGTAAGATTAAAGTTAGGAGATAGAATATATACCCTTGCCTGAATTGTTTGTGTCTATGAGCAATTCAGTTAAAACACATCAGAGACAACCTAGTGATTAGTTTAAAAACATATTCATTGAACATCATACACAATCAGGGAGCTATACCTATTAATTCAGAGGGCAGTGATTGAAGATATACACTAACCCAATTGTTGGTAACATCCTTTTGTTCTCTTACCTTGGGTGATTTGGGAGTCAAAGATTGAAAATCTTAGAAGAGGACAAACTATTAACCAATAGTTTTTGGTGACTCTACTGGGGAGGACTTTAGAAAAAAAATAAAAATTAAAAGTTTTTCTCAGAATTTTAGGCACCCTAGATTCCAAGTTTACTAGGAGTGCGAAACAGAAGGGAAAGATTGATTCAGTCTACGAAGAACTCAAAGCGGTCAATTTCCCTATCCTTGAAGATATTTTTAGGAAAGGAAGAGCAAAGGCAAGGGAAACTGAAAATAAGAAGCCTATTGACTTTCAGTCATCTACAGTATTTCCTTTGAGACCAAAAAGAAGCAAGTCTTCTGCTCCTCCTATTTGTAGAATTCCTATTTCTACCACTTGCAATTCATTGTTATTGCACGGTATTGCACTTCCCCTCTCAGTTTCAATTCAGGCGGTTGCACAAAATACAAGGTTAGCAACTATGGCTGTTCCTTGGGGAAATGCTATTGGGCCATTGAATCTTACAGAAAATCATGACTTGCCAAAGGCCTCCAAAAAAAACTTCCCTAGATTCAATGGTGATGGCTCAGTGTCAGCTGAACAACATCTAAGTGCTTTCCAGAAAGCATGTAGTGTGGTGAATCCTCAGCATGAGGATGTTGCAGTCAGGATGTTTGTGGATACTTTGGTGGATGATGCAGTAGATTGGTTCCATGATTTACCCACAGGCTATATTACTGGTTGGAATGCCATGAAACAGAGATTTGAAGGAAGATACAAGAGCACTGAAGATGCTCAGGTTCTCTTGTTACAATTAGCCCAAATTAAGAAAGAACCATCCATCTCTATGAGAGATTTTGATGCAAAATTTAATAAACTTATTAAAAGGATACCAGCTGCTAGTGCTCCAATAGGAGACAATCAGAAAACTTTCTACATCAGTTCTATGCCTCCTGAAATTGGTTATCAACTAACAAGGGCTAATGTGGCCACTTTACAAGCTGCACAAACTCTTGTAGTAGAGATGGAGGATGACATGATAGCCTCTGGGAAATGGAAGAAAGAGTATCATACTAGATCTTCAAGAAATACAACAAGTACTTCAAATAGTACCGAGGCTATGTTACAAAAGTTGTCCAATGAGTTGATTACATTAAAGAAACAAGTTACTAGACCAACTCATTCATTATATCAGCCTTATCAAGAAGGACCAAGATATCAAGGTGGAAATAAGAACTTGCAGCTCCCTTCCCCTCAGCAAAGATTAGCTATTGAATCTCCTCCTAAAGGTCAGACTTCTTGTGCCTTTCATCTCAGAGCAGATCATGATGGTAATACCTATGAAGACATGATCAGATATTTACAGATGAGAGGAGAAGAAGTGCAAAGAATTGAATATCCAAAAGATGATGATGATCATGCTCCTCATGGCGACTACATAAATTTGTATTGTGAGTATGAATCAGATTCATAAAATGGAGGAAATTGTTTTGCCACCTTGGAAGCCCCTCAGCTGACTGTGATGACTAGAGGTCAGAAAAATAAAGGTCAGGTTCCCAATGCTGCTCCTGTCAAGAATCAAGCACCTTCCCACAAGGCAGATAGGAATGATAATTCAGCATCAAGTTCTTCACAAAAGGAGCAAAAAGATAAGTTGTCTCACTCTTTTGATATTATTCAATTTTGTCAAGAAAGCAAAATTCAAATATCCCCTATAGATTATTTGAAATCACATCTTGACCAACTCCAAAGATTGATAGATCGCTGTAAAAATGAAGGAAATATTCATGTCAATTCTAATGTTAGTGATAAAAGACAAATTAATACCAATGAAGGGAATCCACAAGATGAAGATTTCTCAATTCCTAGGCTATTCCAAGAGGAGGAATCTGTGATCCATGCTACTTGTTCAGATTTGAAACCAGAGCCTTTTTATGTGTCTCTTTTTATTAATGGAAACTGATTAAGTAATTGCATCATAGACTCTGGAGCATTAGATAATGTAACGCTTGCACCAGTTGCTAAAGCCCTAGGGTTGCCTTTGACCAAAGTCTTTGGTAAATGTTATTCTATGGATGCTAAGCAAGTGCCTTTAATTGGTCAAATCAAAGATGCTCAAGTTGCTTTAGCTGCCTATCCCTCTAAAAGATTGAAGCTCACAATCCTTGTTGCTGATATCCCTGAGAGTTATGGAATGCTACTTAGTAGAAGTTTCTGCAAAGACTTGGGAGGAGAAATCAAGTTAGATTGGACATCTGCCTATATTTAAGTAGGAGATAAAAAGCTGAAGTTGGAACCAGAAGGAAAAGCAAAATTCACTGTATTAAAGTTAGATGATCCTAGGTCACAAATTCTTTATCAAGAAATGCAATTTGGAAACTATATGATATCCTATAATGGCCCCGATGTTCAAGAAGAGATAGAAGAAGCAAAAATTGAGCAATTATGGACATTAGAGTTTGATGGAAGTTGTGCCAAGGCTAGTTCAGGTGCTAGAATAGTTTTGATGGCCCCTAATGGAGAAATTACTTGCCTAGCTTATAAATTGAATTTTAAAAATACCAATAATACTACAGAATATGAGGCCCTTCTCCTTGGTATAGAGGCAGCTAAACAAAAAGGAGTTAAATTGCTCAAAGTTCAAGGGGATGCTAAATTGGTGGTGAGACAAGTAAGAAATCGGTACTCTGTGAAAAATAATAGATTAAAAAATTATAGAAATAAAGTATGGGATGAAATAGAAAGTCTAGATGTCTTTTCAATAATTTTGGTCCCAAGAGATCAAAATTCCAGGGCTGATTCTCTAGCAATTTCTACATCTCTACTCTTGCCTCATCCTGACTTCAAGAATCAAGTATACAGAATGGAGGTCCTATTCAGACCTAAGGTGCCTGATATTGAAGAATCTTGGCAAGTATTTGAAGATGACAAGCATATTCATCAGTTTCTAGAAGGAACAGGCCCCTTTGCCAATATGTGTTTTGAAAATGACAAAGAAGAGCAGTCACCAATTGATGAAGAAGAATTAAAATCAGGTATCATTCAATTGAAAGAAAATAGAATTCCTTCTCATTTTGTGTCATTAGAAAAACTCTTTGATAAACATGATGCCTATATAAAGAGAGAGAGAGAGAGAGAGAGAGAGAGAGAGAGAGAGAGAGAGAGAGAGAGAGAGAGAGAGAGAGAGAGAGAGAGAGAGAGAGAGAGAGAGAGAGAGAGAGAGAGAAAACTTGTGGAGAATTTGATGGGATCAACATAGGAACTGAGGACAGTCCTAAAATGATCAACATTGGAAAATGCTGCACTCTTGAGGAAAGAATGAAAATCAGAGAATTGTTGATTGAATTTCAAGATGTTTTTTCTTGGAGCTATGAGGATTTAAAAAATTTTATGAATGGAAAATTCAGGCATACTATCCCTCTTAAATTTGGAGCATCACCTATCAAACAAAAATAGAGAAATTATAATCCTCTGGTGGAAGGGGCAATTTTCAAAGAAATAGATAAAATGCTGAAAGTTAAGATCATTTATCCCATCCATCATTCCACTTGGGTAGCAAACATTGTTCCTGTGAGGAAAAAGAATGGAGAAATAAGGATTTGTGTTGCTTTTAGAAATCTGAACCAAGCTTCCCTCAAGGATAACTATGCTCTACCAAACATGGATCATTTGTTGCAAACTATTGTAGGGTCAAAGATGATGTCCATGTTAGATGGTTTTTCAGGATATAATCAAATACAAGTAGATGAAGTAAATAAGTATAAAACAGCTTTCACAACACCTTGGGGCACATTTGCTTATAATAGAATGCCTTTTGGGTTAATTAATGTAGGTGCAACCTTTCAAAGGGCTATGGATTTATCTTTTGGTGATCTTAAAAATAAAATTATTGTGATCTACCTTGATGACTTGACTTTTTTCTCCAAAAAGAGGAAAGATCACCTAGGAGATCTGACCAAGGTTCTGCAAAGATGTAGAGATCAAGGCATATCCTTGAACCCAAAGAAATCAGTGTTTTGTGTCACTAAAGGTAAGCTTCTTGGTCACATTGTTTCTCAAGAAGGAATCAAAATTGATCCTGATGGAGTTAAAGTTATTCAGCAATTAAGTTTACCTTTGAGTAAGACTGGTGTTAAATCCTTCTTTGGACAAGTGAATTTTCTAAGAAGATTTGTACTTGATTTTTCTGAGATTGTGCAAAGCATAGTTGACATGATGAAAGGAAGTCAAACATTTAAGTGGACTAATGATGGTAAAAGAGCTTTTAAAGATATAAAGAATGCCATTGCAAATGCTCCTATCTTGATTCATCTTGATTATACTACAGAGTTCATTATATACTGTTATGCATCGGAACACACCATGTCAGCAATATTAATGCAAGAGAATAAGGAAGGTATAAAAGCTCCTATTGCCTTCATGAGTATGCCCTTAAAGAATCAAGAGCTGAAGTATTCTCAAGTTGAAAAGCATGCTTATGCAGTGGTGAGAGCATTAAAGAATTTCAGATTTTACATCCTGCATTCACATTCAGTCATCCATGTGCCTGATGCTACTATAAAAAGTGTGTTAACACAGCAAGATGTTGGATGTAACAATAGAGGATCTTGGATTGCAAAGGTCCAGGAATATGATATAGATGTCAGGCCAATAAAACTCATAAGAGGGAATGCTCTTTGCAGGGCCATAGCAGAGAATCAGCAAGCTGAAGAAGATGATCACAGAGTGCTCATGGTAAGTCTGCAAGATCCTTGGTTCTCAGACATTGCATATTTTATGACTTATGGTGAATGTTCAGATGGATTAACTGCTAAAGAAAAGAAGAATTTAAAGAATAAAGCCTTGAAGTATGTTATACATGATGATGTTTTATATAAGAAAGCAATTGATGGTACTTTCCTAAGATGTGTTGATAAAGATCAGCAGGAAAAGTTACTGAAATCTTTCCATGATGAAGCATGTGGAGGTCACTTCTCATCTACTATGACAGCTTTCAAGATTCTATGGAAGTGCTACTATTGGCCTAGCATGTTCAAAGACTCATATAAGTGGGTTGCAAATTGTGAGAAGTGTAGGATGTTTGCAGGAAAACCATAGTTGGCTACATTACCCCTGAGACTGGTGGTGATAGATGCTCCTTTTCAACAGTGGGGTTTGGAATTTGTAGGACCCATCAACCCTCCTTCAAGCCAAGGACATTCGTACATCTTGACTGCCACTGATTACTTCAGTAAATGGGTTGAAGCTAAACCAATGAAGAAGACTACATCAGAAGTGGTATGTGAATTCATTAAAGAACAAATATTGGCAAGATTTGGAGTTCCCACAAAATTGATATTGGATAATGCTTCTTACTTTTCATCCTCAGAAATGGTTGCCTTTTGTTATGATCATGGGATTCAAATAGGACACTCTTCTGATTATTTTCCTCAAGGTAACCGGTAGGCTGAGTCAAGTAATAAAAATCTGATTAATATTTTGAAGAAGTTAGTTGCTGATAATCAGAGAGATTGGCACAAAAAGATATATGATGCTCTTTGGGTAGATAGAACCACTCCTAAAAGAGCCATTGGTATTTCCCCTTTTGAGTTGGTGTATGGAGTAGAGGCCAACTTACCATTGCCATTAGAACTTGCTGCTTGTAAACTAAAAACCACAATTGAGGATAATGTTTTCAAGGATGGATTGGAAAAAAGGATCATGTATTTGACTAAGCTACAGGAAGAAAGGGAAGATATGGTTGATAGGATCACTGAACATCAGAACTGAGTCAAGAAGCTGTTTGACAAAAGGGCAAGGCCAAGAAAATTCATGGAAGGTGATATGGTGCTGTTGAGGGATAAGAGACATGGACCTAAAGGAATGCATTCTAAGTTTCAATCCTTGTGGAAAGGTCCATTCCAGATTGTGCAAGTGAATCAAAATAACTCATTCAGATTGGCATATCCTTCTGGAGAGTCCCTGCCATGTTCCTATAATGAATAGGATTTGAAGCTATACCAGATGCGTAATTGAATAGCAAGTAACCCCTGCGAAGTAGTTAGCTAGGTAGGTTTTCTTTTTGTGTCTTAGTTTAGTGGTTGTCTTTCATTTTGCTATTGTTTTCCTTAAGTTTTGTTTCTCCTTGTCAAGTTGTCAATTATTTTGTGAAACTAGACATTACTAGAGTTCTTTTAAGCATTGCAATGCTTAAATCCCCAGTCGAAGCTAGCTATTGCCCCACTTTTCACCCTCTAACCATGCTGTTAAAAGTGGAAGTATTTGATGTCAAGTCAAAGTTAGTCATGTTTGAGTCTAAGTCTAGGTTTCTTTCAGGATAGGTTGTCCTTGCCGGGTTTCCCTGCCATTGCCTTCTTCTTTTCAAGCTGGGTGGGTTATTGGGAAGTCTTCTCATAATGGGTAGCTGATAGACCCCAACTTGGCAAGGATATCATGCTCTAATTGATGATCTTTTTAGCAAGTGGAATGATGTTTGGGAGTAATAAGTTTCAGGCATTCAAAAGAACCATGAGAAGATTCTTCATGTGAGGGATGCAATGACAGAGCTAGCATTGAATCATTCAGATTTTACTCTATATAGCAGTGTGTTTTCTACCTTTAGGCCTGAAAACCCAGTGTGTTTTCAACCTTCTCTCTGAAGGTTCAGAATGTTTTTGACTTGTGGTTTGAAAGTTCTCTATGTTTTCGATCTTCGGTTTCAAAACCCACTATGTTTTCGACCTTCAAGTGCGCAACTCCAACTAGGTGGGTCCCAGTTTCTAGCATCACCGCGGGGCCAGCCAGCAGTCAAGCAGACAACAAACCGTTAGCAGTCATAGTTAAAATAGTGCAAATAGTTTGCAGTGGCAAATAACACTTCACGGTTGGTCACATGATCACATAGGCCTTCCTGGCCACATGCGATCATGCGACAAATGGTCAAACAGAGGCTTTCAACTCCAACTAGGTGGGTCCTTGGGCGGTGACTTGTCCGGTTTTCATTGGCCGGTGGGTAATACATTGATAGTGGAGGTTCAGGTGGAAAGAAAAGTCAAAGATCGGAAAGATTAAATAAATGTGCCAATAGTGCAACCTGCTTATGTCAATAGTGGAGTCCACGTGTACCAATGATGAAATGGTTGCATGATCACAAGAATTAAGCAAATACTATGTGATCATGTGAAAATTAAAAAAGCATGGATTAGTGGGCCCTATTTCTCAGTGGGACCTGAGTCATGACATAGTGGGAATCCACGTGCACCAATCATAAAGCAGTCACATGATCGCCTAAATAAAATAACACCTATGTGATCATGTGACAATGTAAGTCATCGAAGATTTTTTGGTGGTAAAATAAGATCCTTCCACATGTCCAAGGCAGAGGCTTCACTTCATCAAAGCACATCTGACGGTCCTTGCAAAAGTGCAACCCCTGCCAAATGCTTTTGAGATCATGCGAGATGTGTACACATGTCTCTCTGTGGGTCTGAAGGCATCTATATCAGGCAGCTCTCTGAAAGACAATAAAAAATCCTCGCGAGCCAATGAGAGGGCGGTCGCATGATCGCATGGAATAAAATAATACCATGAGATCATGCGACAAGGCAAAAAGGGAGCCTATGTACGTTAACAGTGCAGATGCACTCTGCTGGGACCCATGAATGCCAATGGTGCAGTCCACATGCGCCAATGAGAGAGCGGTTGCATGATCACATGGAATAAAATAATACCATGAGATCATGCGACAATGAAGCCTGGTAGGTCCGGAAAGAGTTTGCTTGCGATGCCGAATCAATGGTAGTCATTTTTCCTCAGATGCATACACGTGGAGTCGGGATGCTAGCTAACAAATAAAAATGATTGACGGTTTCTTGGCCTTTCCAAAAGCAATTGTTACATCAGAAATGGTGAATTTGTGTAACTTGGTATGTTAAGGAAATTGTACATTGATGAATCTTGAATCGAATCATGAGCAAAGGTTATGATGGATAAATACATCTGAAATAGAGGAGTAATAGTTCAGGAAAGTATTAAATGCAGTGTGAAGGTTGAGCCTTTATGAATAGGGGATATGTTACTTTGATCGAAAGGATTGAATTATTTTAGATTCATTTAAAAAATACAAAGAGCGAATATTGGTAATATCAATTCTTTCATGATTATGAGCTAGTGACTGTTCAAAGGATATCATCTGGCATTGTGAGGGATATTTAAAATTAAATCACAGTGATTCAAATACCTATTCAAGTCATCCTATTGAGCAAAGGAAGATGAAAGGGTAGAGTAAATTTCTTTCCTCTTCCTTATGTTTTGAAACCATTCGATTTTGTGCCTTTTGGTATTCATGAAAACTGAAAGATCATGAGTTCTTATGAACTCTATGTATTGTAAAACTCTATATATACTGCTGAGAAAATCAATGCAAAGGTCAGCAAACTGGATATTGGAGCAAAAGTGATTCCATTTACTGAGCTTTATTTTTGGTTTTGTTCCATTTTAGTTAATCATCTGCATTTGAATAGAAAGGACAGTTATGTATGAAGTTGTGATTACATATTGAATTCCATTTCATGTCTGTGGTTGCAGTAAGTAATTCCATTTGCTTGGCATATGTAACTCTTCTCCTATTCATCCTGTTTGTTAGATTCATTCTGGACAAAAAGTACAATTGTGTATGAAGCTGTGATTTTCGCTTGGATTCTATTTCATGTCAGAGGTTACAGTGAGGGCAATTCCATTTGTTGTTCGTATATGATTCTTCTCCTGTTCTCTCTAAGTAGAATTTGCATGATTAGAGTAGTTAGATTAAAGTTAGGAGATAGAATATATACCCTTGCTTGAATTGTTTGTGTCTATGAGCAATTCGGTTAAAACACATTAGAGACAACCTGGTGATCAGTTTAAAAACATATTCATTGAACATCATACACAATCAGGGAGCTGTACCTGTTAATTCAGAGGGTAGTGATTGAAGATATACACTGACCCAATTGTTGGTAACATCCTTTTGTTCTCTTACCTTGAGTGATTTGAGAGTCAAAGATTGAAAATCTTAGAAGAGGACAAACTGTTAACCAACACATAATAATTATGACATGTTACATCGATTGAAGTCCCAATGTTTATGGCATTACACTTCATCAATGCTTATGAAGAAAGACAAGGGCTTGGCAAGAAATCGTCAATAATAGTTGATTGCTGTGAATATAATGCCGATCCTTCCCTACTAGATAGATTGAAACTACAAGAGTTGAGATCCTTCTCCAGTGAAGTCCACTAAATTCAAGGTAATTGAGCTTTTACCATGTCTTATTTTAGTATATAATTCATGTCAACAGAACTGAAGTCATTTCAAAACAGGGTTCTCTACTTAACATAATAAGCTGGCATAATAACATATTGAAAATGACTGTATAAAACTGCTGACAATATCAATTCAAGTAGCATTGCCTTCATTTGCATAATTAGTGAGATAATAGTGGAGCTTTATAGATTTTTGTTTTTTGTGAGCAGAATCGGACGCTTCACGATACGCCTAGATGGAACTGCAATAGGACAACTAGATGTTGCAATCCCTCCAGATAAACATGGTAGATTAATAGACGTGTGCACTATAAATCCAAACTACAGCGGGAAGATGTACCGTTATATATATGGCTGTACTATACGACGCCCTTGCAATGTTCTGAATTCTCTTATAAAGGTCATCTTATTTTATATATAACTTTTCGTTAACGTTTATGACTTTCTCCTCGAATTTGTCAAGCTTCTTAGTTCGGCTTTTTTTTTCTCTAAAAATGAATACCATGTATTTTTAGAAATTGATATTTTGTTCATTATTTGTTAATGGTACAGATTGATTTGGAAAAGCAAGTAACAAAAAGCTGGTATATTGAAGGGGGAATTCCATCGGAACCTCTCTTTGTACCTCGACCTGGAGCTAAGATAGAAGATGATGGTGAGAAGATTATTACCAAATATATAGAATTAATAATTATGGATGATTAATTTATTAGTGAGAATTATAATTCATTTACGTTCCATTATTTTTATTGTAAGAGTGATAATATCATTGGTGAGTAATAAGCATGGTGGAGGGTTTGTGCTAATTTTAGATGGATCTACATTTATAGAAGTTGCTCGTGCAAAGTTTTCTTGTGGACTACCATTTGGCACACATAGTTGTTGGCTTCCCAAATGTAATGTATAAAATAAGTGCAGCCATTCCTCACACATTATTCTTAATAGGCAAGGTAATTATCTTCACATTACCATAGCATTTAAAACAAGTTTGAATTCGTCTACTCTCTAGCTAGTTAATTTTCTAAGGGGTTTTGAATTCCCATATCTTATTTAACTATTGCTTTATCATTGTGAAATGTATACAAATGGTCCTATTTCTTACTTTGGAGTAAGAAATAGTATTCCCTTATCTACTCATTTTATATGCTTTGTTGCCAGGTTAGATAGTCCTCTTTGGAACCTCTAACCTTGACTTTGTAAAGTGATATCAGAGAAAGATTTGGACTTGCAGAGGTAGAAGTTTTAGATTGTATTTTGTGTAGACATATTGCCGATTAGAGTAAGGTTGTAAGTGTTGTTAATCAATTATTAAATTGAGGCATTTATAACCTAAATCTATATTGTCAAATGTAGCCAATTTCTCCATGTTTTGAAGAAAGGATGCTAGTAAGAAGAATGCTAACTTAGCCAATGTCACGAGAAAGGGTGGAGGAAATAACAGACATGATGGGAGTAATTAAGAACCAAATGGATATCATTAAGGAGGACCAGATAAAAGATATAAACCATATACTAGAATATAAGCCTGAAGCTGAATACCCAAGGATGCAAGAGAAAGGTGAAGAATAACACGATGAATAGTCTAGTTAGATTGGGATGATGAAGGAAAGTTTAAACATTAAAATATATTCAAATATTGACATGCCTATTTATGGTAAAGTCCTAAATTTGGACAATGAATTGATTGGATTATTGAGATTGTAAAGTAATTTGAGTTTCAAGATACTAAATATTTGGAGTGAGTGAGGTTTTCCAAAACCAAGTAGATCATGAAGTGAGAATGGATAGTGATAAAACCAAAGGGCTGATTTGTACCCATGGTCTATGAATTATAAATGATGAAGAAAGTTTATAATTTATGCACTGAGAGAAGACAGTGAAAGAATCGACTAACAAGCTCTAGAATATGATCATTTGAACTATACCTAATGAAACTAGAAGAAAAAGTGGCACAATATATTAATTTCCTTAGGACCAATGTTAGGGAGGATTTAAGCCTAGTGCCAATGAGCACCATGGAGGGATAATATCAATTTTAACAAAGGGTTAAGGATAAATTAACTAGAGGAACATAATGATTTCTATAGTAGGTAATTTAAATAAAAGGGAATAAGATGGATGGGTACAACATACCAAGATGAATCCATATACAAAGAAAACTATGAGATTTTTCCCTTTACAAATAGAAGAACAAATGCCCAGAATCATATTGTGAAAAAAGGAAGAAGGATGACTATAATTGAGATATTGAATGACAAAGGAGTAAAAGTAGGTTCGAAAAAGGATCCTTTTAGGGAATAAGTTTGAAGTACATAGAGGTTGGACACCTCACCTTTAAATGTTGTTAAGGGATTGCAAGGAAAATAATAAACATTGAAGCTTTGAATACTAATGCTAATAAAGAGAAGGATAGATAAGTCAAATCCACAATAAATCTAGAAAAAGGAAAATAATTAGTCACAAGAAGAGCCTTGTTATAGAGAAAAGCCAAAGATGAACTAACATTGAAGAGGAGCCTTTTCTAGAACAAGCACTTGGTTGGGAGGCAAGTGTTATAAGGTTATCATTGATAGAAATAACATAAATAATATTGTCTCTAAGGAGATGGTACAAAGTTTGAAGCCAAAGAGAATTAAAGAGTTCAACCCTTTGTATATTGTTTGGATACAAGATGACCATAAAATTATAGTAAGTTAACAATGCCTTGTATTTTTCCACATTTGTTCATATGAGAAAGTTTTGTGTGATATGATGTTGATGGGAACTTTTCATCTATTTCTATAAAGACCTTGGTAGTATGATATTAGGATAACAAATAAAAGGAGGAAGAATACTTACACTAAAATCATAAATGGAAATAAAAAAATCCTAATTCTCTTGGAGGAAGAATAAAAAGAGGTGGTGTGTTATGGTACAAGGATCTATTGGGTGGATGTGAGGGAGTTCCTAAATGTATTCAAGAATGAAAATGTCTCTTTTTGCACTTATTTAGAGGGCATGTACCAATAAATATAAAAATTTGTTAATATAGAGGAATGAGAAGCACCACAAAAAGAGGTTAAAATGTTACTTCAAGAGTTTCTTATTGTTGAGAAAGTTTTAGTGAATGAAAGCCTCATTTTATTAATGATGTGAGTGGCGTGATGATTTTTTAAAAAAAAATTCTTAAAATGTTCCTCAACATAATATGTTTTTATTTTATATGAATGTTTTGTTAATTATATAATTGGTATAATTTGTCTCACAAAGATTATATAGTATGGTAACTATTTTTTAAATCCTTTCATGAATAGAAAAGAAAAATATTTTTAGAGTATAAAAATTATTAACTTTTAATTTTTTTTCAAATAAAAATACTTATAGCTAATTGACTGTGATGTTTTTCAGATTGCCTCATAAGAATAGCACTAATTAAGCTGATAGGCTTATTGTGGGGGAGACATTGGTCGGATTCTCTTGATTTCTTATGCCGAACAACCATTGGAAAGTCTCCACCATACTCAACATTCCCATTGCTAATGTGTTCAGGTGTATATCAGCCCATATAATTAATTAGGATTCATAGCTCAATTTGGTTGCAATATTGGCAATAACCCAAACAATGTGTTTACCAAAATTCCCAACATCCATATACCATGTTGCTTCCCTAGATAACCATATTTTATTTTTTAGTATGAATTTTTAACTTTATTTTATAGTTCTTAAAAATGATAAACAATTCAATGTATAGATTCCTAGCTTCAAAACCATACTTTCTTACTAAATTTTGTATACTCAATTAGTTCAATAATAAATCCCTAAAATCATGTATGTAAAAAAAATAATTTAATTCAAAATTAATTTCTAAAATAAAATCAAATAAAAAATATTCTAATAAAATGAGTATATTCACTATTATTTTGTAACTTCTTTGAAAAATGAGTATGTTAATTTTTTTTATAATGCACAACAATATAGCTCTTTTGATTAAGTTTGTTTTCAATTTTCTAATGATTGCAATTAGCAAATTGGTCTATTCAATCATATCTTCTTCCATAAGTGACCTAATTTATCTAAGTTATAAATGGTTTCCTCTTATATTCTAATTGTTTAGGGTGTGTGACATCTCTAAGGCTTCTAGATATTTAATTGTGCAGCTAAGAGGCAATATCCCTAATAGTTTGAGTGATTTACAATCTCTTCCAGTGCTGCTCCTGAAAGGCAAAATCTATGCAATACTGAAAATATACTACTTACTGTAATTTTTAATTAATTAAAAAATAAAATAGTAGATCATGTATAATATTTTTAAATTAATTAATAATTACAATTTTATGGGACACTTTGGGTGCTATGTAGACAATGGGGAAATAACCAACTAAATGAAGAGATCCCTTCCATCATGGCCAACCTCACAAATATTGTAATCCTCAACCTAGCATATAATGAATTGGAGGGTGATATTCCTCAGGAACTTGGGGAATTAGCATGATTTTCCCCTATCCATCTTGAAAAAGAATAAACTGAAAGGACTTCCTCCTTAGTCTCTAGCACAATTTTTTAGAGGTGTAGGTTCATTCCTACTTGGATTGCTAACTATTCAAATCTACAAATTTTGATGATGAGATTAAACAATTTCAAAGGCAAATAGTTTTCTATTTCTTATCTATTGTACATTAGCTATTTTTTCAATTATTTTGGACTGACGGGAGGGAGAGAGTCTGATTATGCTACAAAATAAAGGGGCTCCAATTTCTTGTAAAATAGCTATGGGAATATGTGAAGGTTTATGAAGGAGATGTAAATAATAAAATATTATTAAAATAAATATAGAAAAAAATTAAAAAATAAAGAACAAGTTAAAGAAAATAGAGCACCTCAATGAAATATTATTTATTGTTCTTCAACAGTTACCTATCTCCAGCAATGAGCCTCTCCTCTCCTCTCCTCTGACACCTAAATTCACAACATACCCTATAATGATTACTAACTTTTAGTGCTGATAGTGACTAATAAAAGTGCTTACTGCAAAAGCAGAGTGTGTACAACAAAACTATTTAATATTTAAAATGTGAGATTATAATTGGTTAATATGTGAATGCATTGGACAAGCCTTTTAAGTGGGAAATGGAGGAATTAATAATCATAGAATGGAAACTACCAAACTCAAATAAAAAATGGTAATGGTTAAATGAAAAATCTCAAATGATAATGCTACCTTTTTGAGTTAGTATTAAGATTGGGTCCAACAACCTAAACAAGTCAATGATTAGATTGTGTCAGTTAAGATAGGTGCTTACAAACTATTGATGTAACTAAACTTAAATTACAAATATTGATTTTTGGACAGTGTACTTCTAAAAATGGTTATTAATATGTTTGTTCTAAAAATAGTTATTAAGATGTCTATTTTTTTCTTGGTAATTGTGTTTCATACTTCTAGATATGGCTCCAATTGTGTATTGTGTTCTTGTGCAACGATGCTTTTATCAAACTTCCTTTCTTTCCTTTCTATTCAAATTGTTGTTTTTATGGGTTTCATTGTTAAGATTGAATATAGCATGGCCAAGCACGCTCTATGGCTTCTATTTCTAATAGATACATAAAAATATTTAAATTATAACTGTTTATCATTTGTGTAAAAATTTGACATATGATGAAATTGAGAGACCTAGCTAGGTTCTTGTATAAGATATATCTATCTAATGGGGTTCTAGAGGAGGAGAAAAGTAATTTATAAGTCTAAAGTGTGTAATTATTAGTAGCAGCGAGAAATATATTTTACCTTAGATTAGTTCCAATGATTCATATGTCATTCCTTATGTGTATATCTTGGCTCTGTTGCTCTTGTTAGTGTTCATATTTTTTATTATTATATCAGTGCCTCTCTTGTCCGTGTTCATGTTGAGGATTTCATCTCTGGGTTAATAATCTTCAATAAGTCTATTATTTCTATTTTTTATATTTATGGAATTTCTATTGCTTCGTTATGTTCGTCGAGTTGTAGTTATACTTGAACCATTTGGCATGTCTTCTCTCTTTCTTAACCGTTGTTTGTTTTTAGTGATATTGATGACATGGATTTTTCACTATTATGACCTGGTAGTAGAGTCATTTTATTGCTTTGTATTTATTAGCTCGAGTGTTTATGACGCCATCAGTTTTTCTTAGTCATGTCAGCTCATGCTCGTTGAGGCTATTGAGTTTTGTAACGACATCAAGACAAACGGATGGATTCTTAAAAATTCAATAGGACCTTTTAATGAAGACTCTCTCACCTCCTGTATTTTGTTTCTTTTCTTGATTTGCATGGTATTTGAAAATATATAGTAAATGTATGTTGCATACTTGGTGTTCAAGATTTTTTGGTTCTGAGAATATTTACAGCGAGATTGTATTAATCTGCTACTATTGCTTTGAAATTACGTGTATGTGAAGACATATATCTGCATGGTGGTTTTGTAAAATGATCAATATATATAGGATCATATTTTGTATTGTGAAGATAACGATCTGAGTGATCTTATTTTTGTAATGAGTTCTATATTTCTATATTCATCTTAGTGAGATTTAAGGGAAAGTGATAATTCTATCTATTGTAAAGGATTTTATGCTATTCAAACATTATCTCAGACAACTGATTGACTTCTAAAGTCATCAATAATTTTTTTATTTTCTTTAAGGAACTCTATAAAGGTACTATCTTTGTGTGGGATGGGTTTTTCACCTTCACGTGGAGAGTTTTCCTGGCATAACATCTTGTGTTTGTTGATTATTTGTTTTTGTGCTTTAGTTCTTTATTTTATGCATTTTGGTTTAAATATTTAACATAGTATCAGAGTGGATCCAAGAACTCGATCCAGAACTAGAATTTTTTTCTACCAATTATTATTTGTTCTTCATAAAAATATTTGTTTCTCAACTAGTGACAATGGTGAATGGTTTGAAAGTAGAAGACAGGTTGGATGGTTCTTCTAATTTTCTTAATGGAAGTTTAGGATCCTGATTACACTTGAGGAGAATGACCTTATTGATTATGTAAATTCTAATCCTACAGAACCTTCTGATGATGATGAGAAAATTCAATTAGAGAAAGAAAAAAGTAATGGCTAAGAAGATTTTGGTTGACTTAGTTGAGGATCATCTGGTTCCCATTATTTATAAGTTATCTTCAGCAAAGGAGATGTTTCAGACTTTAAAATATTTGTGTGAGTTCAATAACACCAATAGATCTCTAGCCCTAATGTGCTAACTTTTGCATGTTAAGATGGTTAAAGGGGAATGAGTAGTGTCATGCTTGATGAAGATTATAGAGCTAAAAGATCAACTTATCCCGATTGGATATTTTGTTTAAAATAAGGACTTAGTTATGCTTTCTATGAATGGAATTCCCCTCTCTTGGGAATCATTCATCCAAGGCATCAGTGGGAGAGATGATCTTCCAAAATCTGACAAGTTGAGAGATGATTGCATACAAGAAGAATGAAAACTTGAAGCTAGAGGAAATGGACACAAAAATCATCATGAAGATGATCATGTCCTTGCTACCCACATGTCAAGGAGAAAAGGGAAGAAATATAATTTTAAGAGATTTAGAGATAAAGGTTCAGATTCAGCCCCTGACTTCTAGAAAAAGAAGAGTGATGTTTCAAAGGTTCAACTCCTTAGATGTGAAAAAATTGATCACTATGCTAGATACTATATCTTAATGCCAAAGCCTCAAGTAGCTTCTACAAACATTGAGAATTATTATCCTAAAAAGGAGTCAATCGATAACTCTGAAAGATTTTATTTCATTTATGCACTCTCTAGTAATATTCCTATGAATAGTGATACCTTGTTGATTGATAGTAGATTATCTTAGCACATCATTGGTTACCATGATCATATATTCAATTTGAAAGAAAATGACCCCCATCTTCAAGTAATTATTAGAGATTATGCAAGCTATTTCGTTAAAGGAGCTGGTTTTACTTCCTTTCAACTGGATTCAAGAATTCCTCTTCACTTGAGTGGTGTTAGCTTTGTACCTAGCAAAAAAAGAAATCTGATTTCTATACTACCAATAGATGACAAAGGGTATTGTTACCATATTTTTACTCATTTTGATTGGAGACTTGATTACTAAATGAGACTATAGTACCATAGTTTGTATTATTATATGATCTTGCTTAAATTTTTGTTCATTTCATGATAAGATACATGTAAGAGAAAAGAAATTTCTACATCTAAGTATTACATGGATATATGCCAATATCTTGTATGTATAGTACAAAGGAAATAACTGAAAGATCATTCATTTGGGCTCACACAGGCCATGAGCATAGCCAACTTTGAAGAAGGAATAAATGAGTAGAAACATGCATAAAGCAGATGAACATAAAATACAAGGGTAGCAGACATTGCCTAGGGTAATGAAATGTTGATCCAATTTTTGTTCAGTGTGCTCCCGTGATCCAGAACCTCCAGAGAAGATGAAGAGAGATGAGGTTAGATCCAATGGTCTAAGAAATGGATGATATCCTAGTACTTACCCTCATCTACAAGCATGCATATTTTTAATTACCCATACTTTTCTAAAAAGGGCTATGCTACAGGGCATGTGCACTCAGAAAGATGTTGCAGGAAAGAGAAGATACCATGTTTTACTAACTTGTTTGTTCCATGTGCAGATAAAGAAGAATATGATTCAGTTTTGTTTTCCTCATTCAGATAATCAAAGTACCGAGACGATGGTCTTTCCAAAAGACCATCCTCAAAGTATAGTGATTGTTTGTACAACAACATTTATAAGGTGCTGGAATCTAGATGAATGATGTTGCCCTCCGATGGGTCTATGTCTGGAAAACATCAAAATTCCTTGACAAAAACCACATCACAGGCCAAGAGCACCCATGATCACCACAAGGGAAGCAATTAGATGAAGCAGTATGAGTGGAGCATTAAGATATCATAAAATTAAAATAAAAAAGTAGAAGGAATGGAAACACAGAACAAGGATCAACACAGGGAAGTAAATGGTTGCATGAACACCTGCTGAATTAATACAGTGTTTGCATCATTCTAATGATGCAACATCAACACCAAAAGTTGTTGTTTCATCTGGTATTATTGTGGCATCATGATGCAGCCACAATAGCTATCCACCATGCCCATTAGCATCCAGAATCATGGTCAAGCATTGGCAATAGAAGGAGACATACACCACAAATCAAATTAGAATAGAAAAGGTACATAAATCTGCATTCAATTTCTATCATATATTCATGGCATGAAGTATCAAACTTACATATTAAGGAAGGAATACATCATGGAATTCAAATGAAGTCAAAATCAGTGGTGCACAAATGAAAAGAGACCTATTTCATGTAGTGAGAAAATGATGGAACAAAAGATACACATTCTGCATCATCTATGTAGTATCATTATGGTATAAAAGGAACTTAAGTTTGTATTTAAGCTGAATGGAAAAATAGATGAAATGATGTAGTGAAACAGTCATGTCAAATCCGATAGATACATGGTGAAAACATTAGAGCCAAATATCCAGGAGTGCCAAGTTCATGCAATAAACATATAGTACATTGATGCCCTAGTTCATGGGCTCTGCAAAAAGTAAATAGAAATGATGCAATACTTCACTGCTCATAGGTACAATGGAAACCAGTCAAGTGATTAGAAATTCAATGGTGGGAAATACAAAAGGGGTTTGTATGATTCAACTAAGCATAGGCCATCAAGTGATCAAACACAAACAAGAAATGCATACAGCTCACGGGCCTAAAACAATGGGATCAAATGACAAAATAAAGGATGCCATAGTTTGAATATGGTTACCATGAATCAGTGAGCATCTCAATAACAAACAATGGCACCAAAAACATTAAACAATGATGCAATGTTATGGCCCTTGGCCTCAATCCAAACGGTGAATGAAAACACATCAAGGACACCTAGCTCTTAGCTCATGGGCTGTCTACTGCCAGCAATGCTCTCAAACTCATGGGCTCTCAAGAACAGTGAACAAATAAGTTTGTATGCCTAGATTTAAAACTCATGCCCCCAATGGTTGCAATAGTGAATATAACATACAAAGGAAGTGGTCAAGGGTATGTGCAGGATCATGGTATGCCAAAAAATGGCAATGTGAAAAAGAAGTCCTAATTTATAGACTCTTTGAAAAACAACTATAACTTTTAAAATGTATAACATTTTTGAAATCTGAAATATACATCACATTCTATGTTTCCCCTAATATAATAATAATAATAACAATTCTTTCAACTTGATGAAGTTTAGACTAAGTTAAGGTGGTCAGACATTAGAGTTTTTATATTCATGAAAATTTGTAGTAGAAAATTCATAATTAAATATTTACTTGGAAAAAAAATAAAAAAAATATACATCACATCCGGACATGAGTCTACTACTATTATCTAGAATCTTATAAAAAAAATATTATCATTTGATTTTCTTTAATGTGGCCAGACATACACCCACTTGTTATCTTTCTAGTCCTAATTAGTAGGTCCTTATTGAAAAATAGCTATAACTCTCAAACTGTATAACATTTTTTAAATCCAAAACATGTATCACATTCTATTATTTTCCTACTACAATAAAATAAAATAAAAAATTCAATTTGATAAAGTTTAGACTAAGTTAACGTTGTCAAACATGAGAGTTTTTGTATTTTGGAAAAGTTGTAGAAGAAAAGTCATAATTAATTATTTACTTTGAAAAAAATTACAAAAAAATATGCATCACATCTGGACATGAGTCTAATACTTATATCTAGAATCTTGTAAAAAAAATTATCATTTGGTTATGTTTAAGGTGGTCAGACATACACCAACTTCTTATTTTTTTCCTAAAATTTTTGTACTGCTACACTGAAATTCAAAATTTTTAACACATAGAATAATTGTTTTTTAAAAAAGGCATAGTATCTTAGAAACTAAATTCAATTTCCTATAGATTCTCTTCTTACATATTTTTGATATAATATTTATAACTTGTTCAAATATTTATGTCAACTTTCCTAAACCCGATTTTCTAAATTTTCATTGCCACTTAAGGGATTAGTTTGGCATACCATGATCTTGCACATACCCTAAAATGTAAAGATATATTGATACCCTAGGTTCACAGGCTGTGATAAAAATAAAAAAACCAATCATGTAAATTATTCCCAAAGCCACAACTCATGTGCCCCCAAGCAGCATGAATACCAGTGAAAACAAGATGCTCCAGCTCTATAACACGGGCTATAACAATTACATCAGCAACAGAAAACCATAAATCATGCTCATAGGCTAGCATTATGCTAACTACAAGAAGGCATTGCATGCCATAAATTTAAGACAACAAGCGTGCACCAGTCAAGTGATGCCAAGGATCAAGTCCACGGGCAAGGGATATGATGCCCTAGTCTTTAACTTGTGGGCTGTGCATGAAGATAGGCAATCAACAATCAAAACAAAATCAATTGTGCTGAGATTCAAAGCTCATGAGCCTAAATTCAATAGTGAACTTAGCACATTTAATCAAGCATCTCACAGGTTGGCATGGTAACCAACAGTGAGTTCATATGAACATTGATGCCTTAAGCTTGCTCGCGAGCTCTAAAAAATGAGCATATCATAGTAAAAAAATAGCAAGTGTGTTAAATCAAAGAAAGAGTAGGGCACATGCCTAGATTGAGAGAAAATATAGAGTAATGCCCTGGCACATTGCTCACAGGCCCTAAGTATGTAATTACTAGTACTAAATTCATATGTACAAAAGCATGATGCCATGAATCAAGATCAAAGCAAGGAAATCAATACATTAGATGCCCTAGTTTGAGCATGGGCTATAACATGGTGTTAAAATAGAGAGAATATGGCTCCAAACCAATAAAATAATGGCATTCAAATTTACTTTACAATAAGCATGCAGAGATATAATGCTAGAAGTTAACATTGAATCAAGATGGAATATATATGATGCCATAATCGAGAAAACAAATGCCCTAGCAGAGAACATCAAAATGATGCCCTCGAAATGTAGAGAAGAGATAACAATGAGGAATAAAATGAAAACCAAAGTGCCTACCTTCATCAATGCCATGAAGATCAAAAGACTAAGAGATTCTAATATGAGCTTATAGAGATCAAAAGAAGAAGGCGATTTCACAGATGACAACTTTCCCTAGTTTGAGTGATAGTGAAGGGTAGATGTTCTGGCATCTTCCTTTTTCTTCTTTGGATTGGTGATTTTCTCTTTAAAAGATATAAATGTTTAATTGATTTTTTTCCCCTTTCTAAAAAATTAGGTTGAGAACTTTATTAATTAGATATTTTAACTAGATGCTAGGGTATTTTCATGAAAAATGGGTTTAGTATTAGATGTGAAAAGGTTATTAAATATAAAATATGTTTTCCCCTTAATTGGGTTGAGAACTATTTATTAACTTATTAAAATAAATATATTTTAAATCCACAAGTATTAAAATCCAAATAGAATCATGGCATAGGGGGGTAATAAAGATTGTAAATGAAAAATCATTGCTTATTTCATTGTAAATTTTGATAATGATATTCTATAAATCATTTGTCAGAATATCTTTTTAAAGCATGATAAAAGGAGGATAAGAGAATTAATAGTCCATCTTTTTTAAGGATTTCCTCTACCCATACAAATCTGGGAATCTAACATCTGGAATTAAGAGGCATCTTCATGGGCCTAAATGCAGAATTTTTCCATTTTTGGTGAGGTTGAGGGAATTTAATGTAGATTCTTAGGTTTTGTTTTATATACGTCTCACTTAGGTGATTGAGGTTAGCTCTTCATTCTTTCTCACCTCATGAGAGTGTTGTAGCTCTAAGATACATAGTTTTAAGCTTCTTCTTTGCAGTGAATTCAAAGCAGTTTTCCTTCTTATCTCTATCATTTTCTGACTTTTATTTTGAGCTACATGCCAAGATCATTTTGATATCTTCTATCCTTAATCTGCATATTAATTTAGTTAAATATTCAAATGATTGTTTTGTGGCTTAGAGTTTTAATTTGTGTACAGAATTGGGTTTTGGGGTGTGGAATCTTTTTCACTCCTCATATCTTTAGTACATTATTAATTGTGGAAAGTTCAATACAAAAGGGGCAAACTATGAGTTGAAGTTTTTATTTTCAGTTGTATTGTAATCATTTTTGAACTGTGATTATTTTATCAATTCGGTGGATCACCTAGTTTAAGTTTATTTTTGGTCATTTAGTTTCATGCACTCTCTTCCTTTTCCTCATTAAGTTAGTTGAGTTTCAAGGTGGTTCAATGGGAAGCCAGCCCTAATCCAGAGGTCTAATTTCTAATAGGTTACCCATAACCTTAAAGTAGTCCCATGGTTCATGGGATTGCTAGGTTCACACTTAGCTCATTCAGGTGAAATCCTTAGTGTCAACAATTTTTGGCACACCCAGTGAGACTAAAGACTCAGTGAGTCAAATTTCTGAAGTGATTCTATGTGGGTTATTTTTTGGTATGAGCAGTGACTATATTTTGATATGATACCCAGTGACTCTAATCTTGTTTCATATAGATCAACACTTAAGCTTATGAGTGGGATTCCAACCACGCAAAGCAAGAACCATTTTGTTTATGTAGACTACCATCATCCAAGAAAAGGACCAAGGTAGACCAATATAATACATCCAAATCTAAAAATCCCATTCCTATTCATGCAAGCACTACCATAATCCCACCTATGCATGAAGCACCAACAGTTCAAGTTCCCCTAAGCCCTCCAATGGCTAGAAATCATCCTTTCATGGCTTTTAATCAAGGTATTCCCTTGAATTTGTAGTAGCATAATGACATACCTATATCAGCCCTGAAGAGCTTACCTATTTTTATAGGAGAAGATCAAACATCCACTATTGAGAATGTAAGAGATGTTTCATCCATCTATGCCCAACACAATATAACTCAAGACAATGTAGCTATGAGGTTGTTGGTAGCATCCCTCAAAAGAAAATCTCTAGAATGGTTTTGAGGTCTAGCAGTCAATTCCATAACCAGCTAGGATGAGTTGGGTCAAGCCTTAACTAATCAATTTGAAGATAAGTCTGACCATCTCTCTTTAGTTTAACATCTGACCACTATTAAGAGGGCACCCCAGGAGTATATGATGGATTTCAATTTTAGGTTCCAAAGGACTTGGAACAGGATACTGGCAATGGTTAGGCCCTTAAGCTAGCATGCTTTCCTATACTATTTAAGAGCACTCTAGTGATATCTCTGTCATGATCCAATCTATGGGAGGGATTAACTTACCAGCATCTTATGACCTTTCTATAAGGGCTGAGAATAGTCTCATACAAGCTGGAAAGATAGCTCCAAGGCTTCCAATGCCTATCTTTCCTAAAATTCATCCTATTCCAGAAGCAATTCCAGCTTTGGCATCTATACAAACTATCCCAACTCCTCCCTAGTAGGTTTTCATTCCATCTATTGACCAGTCCCAAGATCTGAAAGACATTAAAAAGACCTTGCAGTACATTTCTAATGAGCTAGTTAGCCTCAAAAGGCAATAGTTTTCACCTTATCAACAGCCTTACCAAGCCCCCTATCAAGCCCATTATTAGGAAAATAGGCCCCAATACAAGTCAGGTCAGCAAGGCCAAGAAATAAAGTACAATTAAAAGGCCAGCCATCCTTACAATCCTAATGTCCCTAGCACCTCTAGAGAGATTGTTCCTGTAGCTCAGAACAATATGGAACAAGAATACCAATCGAGTTGTCCATGCAATCAGTAGCACATTTAAGGGATGTGTCGTAATGGTTATGGCCAAGCCCTCATGGTGTAGAACAATGTCATGATTCCATAGGGGATGTCTCAAGAATCAGAGATACAACAAGGCCAACCTACTGCCTCAAATGAACTCAATACACTAGAGGTGGCACTTGTTAATTTCCAAAAGGAGGAGTTTTTTGGGGTCAACTTTTCCCTAAATCATAACCAGAACTATGTTCCAGTTGTAGCCAACAAAAGGTCTACGAAGAAGGCTTTGGATGCTGAGCAACCAACCTCTACCAGTCATAAAGCTCTAGTTGTGGCTCCACAACCCAAGGTTGCTCAAATCTCACTTCAAGATCAATGAAAGGAGGTCAAGGAGCCAACCAAAGAAACAACATAGCTGACATCAACACAAGCAAAAGTTACTACAACAAAAGGACAACCAAAGGTGAGCTTAGGATATTTCAATATTGTTGAACAAATGAAGAAGACTTCCATAAGTGTACCTATGATAGACACTTTGGCCATTCCCGGTTAAAAGGAATTAATGCTTAATGCTTTGGCTAGGATTTCATTAAATGATGAAAGTGTTTTAGAACAACCTAGAGTCTTGATGGTTGAAGCATCTCAAAAGGAGCAGCTAACTAGATAAGGTAGCTTGTAGCCCACCATTGCTTCATAGGTTAAACCACCTCCTTTCTATGTTACTCTGGTTGTTGGGAATTTTTTGGTACATAACTATATGATTGACTTGGGGGCAAGTAGTTCAGTGATATCCAAGAAGTTAAAAGACATCCTAGGATTATTTTATGAGCCACTAGACATGCCTTTTGTTTAGTTAGATGGGTCATCAGTCAGTACAGTTGGAGTCATTAAAGACCTAAGCCTCACCTTAGATGAATGTGCTAACTTCTCAATTCCTCAGGATGTCCATTTTATTGAGTTTCCTCCCTTCTTTTCTATTTGTTTAAGCATAGATTTTACTGCTAGGTTGGGGGGATACCTTTTAGTAGATTGGTCTCATTTATCCTTTAAAACTAGATATGGTACAAGGGTTAGAATCAAGTCTGAATCCTTTGCAAAAAATCATGTTGAACCCTATACACCTAGCTCCATAAATGCCAATCTAATGTTCTATGAATATGATCCTATTGATTCTAAGCCTGAAACCACTACTAAAAACATTTCAGATATTGTTTAGGATGAATGGGATGAAAGGGGTTTAGAAGATGATCCTTTTAGAAATATAGAAATTTCTAGCATAGGAATGTATATCATTTATGAAGATGGTGCAGTAATACCAAATTTGTTAAAGAAAGAGGATGAGAATCTAGAAAAACATGATAATGAGTTGTGGTAGTTGTTCTTTGATGGTCCTAGAAGTAGAATTGGTTCAGGGGGAGGAGATATCTTGATTTCACTAGAAGGGAAAAGGTATTACTCTACTGTACATTTTTTCTTTTAGTTGCACTAATAATACATCAAAGTATGAGGCTTTGATTCATGGTTTAGAATGGGCTAGAAAGAAAGGAATCAAGTGTTTTTAAGTTATGGACGATAGTGAGTTAGTAGTTAATCAAATTCATGGTACTAATCTCACTAAGAATGATGTTCTCAAGATGTATAAGCATAGGGTTTGGGATTTGATAGAAGGATTTTATGCTTTTAATCTGATTGTCATCCCAATAAATTAGAACAAACAAGCAGACAAGATGGCTTCCTATGGGAGCTAATTATGACATTCCTAAGGAAGTCACAAGCACTAAAATGGACCATGTGAGAGTCCTTGTGAGACCCTCAATATTAGATAATCAGGTAAGAAGGAAAGTCTTTGAGAATGATGAGAAAATATTCAATTTTTTGGTAGAAGAAGTTGAATTTTTTTAAGTAAATTAGAATAAGAATGCTCATTAGTATAATGATCATATGTTACAATTGAAAACTAATAAGTTACCCAAGGGATTAGTCACCCTTGAGTCCATTTTAACTTTGATGACTAGCTCAAAGGAGACAAAACACGCTAAGTTTAGTTCTGAGGTTATGGGACTCTATTCCCAATGGATTCAAAAGGTAGTGGGTCAAGGGTACTTAGGAGGAAAGCACTCAGTTGAGGTTGTCAAAATGTTACCATATTTTTACTCATTTTGATTGGAGACCTAATTACTAAATGAGACTACAGTAACCTAGTTTGTATTATTAGATGATCTTGCTTAAATTTGTATTCATTTCATGATAAGATACATGTAAGAGAAAATAAATTTATGCATCTAAGTATTACATGGATATATGCCAATATCTTGTATGTACTATACAAGGGAAAGAATTGAAAGATCATTCATTTGGGCTCACACAAGCCGTGAGCATAGCCAACTTTCAAGAAGGAATAAATGAGTATAAACATGCATAAAGTAGATGAACATAAAATATAAGGGTACCAGACATTGCTAGGGATAATGAAATGTTGATCTAGTTTTAGTCTAGTGTTCTCATGTGATCCAAAACCTACAAAGAAGATGAAGAGAGATGGGGTTAGACCCAATAGATCTAATCAATGCATGATATCCTAATACTTACCCTCATCTACAAGCATGCATATTTGTAATCAGCCATACACTTCTAAAAAGACTATGCTACAGGGCAGGTACACTCAAAAAGATGCTGCAAGAAAGAGAAGATACCATGTTTTACTAACTTGTTTGTTCCATGTGTAGATACATAAGAAGTTGATTCACTATTGTTTTCCTGATTTAGATAATCAAAGTACTAAGAGGATGGTCTTTCCAAAATACCACCCTTGAAGTACAGTGATTTTCTATACAACAATATTTATAAGGTGTTGGAATCCAAATGAATGATGTTGCCCTGTGATGTGGGCTTTGTTGGGAAAACATCAAAATTCCTTAACAAAAACTAAATCATAGGCCAAGAGAACCCCTGATCACCACAAGGGAAGTAACTAGATGAAGTAGTATCAATGGAGCATTCAGAGATCATAAAAGTAGATTAAAGAAGTAGAAGGCATGGAAACACAAAATAAGGATCAACACAGGGAAGTAAATAGTTGCATGAACACCTGATGAATCACTACAGTGTCTGAATCATTCTAATGATGCAACATCAACACTAGATGTTGTTATTTCATCTAGTGTTGTTGTGGCATCATGATGCAGCCACAATAGCCATCCACCATGCCCATTAGCATCCATAATCATGGTCAAGAACTGGCAATAGAAGGAGGCATACACCACAAATAAAATCAGAATAGAAAAGGTACACAAATCTGCATTCAGTTTCTATCATATATTCATGGCATGAAGTAACAAATCTGCATATTAAGGAAGGAATACATCATGGATTTCAAATAAAGTCAAAATTGGTACTACACAAATGAAAAGAGACCTATTTCATGTAGTGAGAAAATGATGGAACAAAAGATATGTTACAAGTAGTGGCTTTCGTTGCACCAAAAGATCAACCTATTAATGCCCGATACAACCACTAGACTTATAGAAGACATAGGAGACAGTTAAGCCATGTCATGAATTCCAAGGGGAGCACTAACCAATTTTCCAAAAATCTCCCCCTCAGGGCTATGTGAGGGGATTCAAACTTGTGACCAAGCTCTGATACCACTTTTTACAAGTAGTGGTTGTCGTTGTACCAAAAGATCTACCTATTAATGCCTGGTACAACCACTAGACTTATAGAAGACACAGAAGACCATTTTGCCAACAAGATACACATTATGCATCATCTATGTAGTATCATTATGGTATAAAAGGAACTAAAGTCTACATTTAAGCTAAATGGAAAACCAGATGAAATGACGTAGTGAAAGAGTCATGTCGAATCTGATAGATACATGGTGAAAATATTAGTGCCAAATATCCAGTAGTGCCAAGTTCATGTAACAAACATACGGTACATTGATGCCCTAGTTCATGGGCTCTACAAATAGTAAATAGAAATGATGCAATACTTTAGTGCTCAAAGGTAAAATGGACACTAGCCAAGCAAGCAACAATTCAATGGTGGGAACTACAAAGGGGTTTTGTATGATTCAACTAAGCACATGCCAACAAGTGATCAAACATAAACAAGAAATTCTTACAGCTCATGGGCCTAAAATAGTGGGATCAAATAGAAAAATAAAGGATGCCACAATTTGAATATGGGTACCATGAATCAGTGATCATCTCAACAACAAAAATTGGCACCAAAAACATTAAATAATGATGCAATGTTATGGTCCTCAACCTCAATCCAAACAGTGAATGAAAACTCATCAAGGATGCCTAGCTCTTAGCTCATGAGCTATTTACTGCCAACAAATCCCTCAAACTCACGGGCCCTCAAAAACAATGAATTTACCAATCTAAATAGCAAGCACACAATAACTAGCAAGTCCATAACAATATGCTAATGTTTTGACATGCAACTCACAAGGATCAAAGACATCAACAATTATCAGTGAACATAAACATGAAATAATGCCAAAGTTGTGAGTCATCAAGCCTCTTCAAAATAGTGAACAAACAAGTTTGTATGGTAAGATTTAAGAATCACAGCCCCCAATGGTTGAGAAAGTGAATATAAAATACAAAGGAAGTGGTCAAATGAAGATACATTGATGCCCTAGGTTCACGGGCTATAATAAATACATCAGCAACAACAAACCACAAATCAAGCTCATAGGATAGCATTATGCTAATAGCAAGAATGTATTGCAAGCCATAAATTTAAGACAACAAGTGTGCACTAGTCAAATGATAGCAAGGATCAAGTTCACAGGCCAAGGATATGATGCCCTAGTCTTTAACCCATGGGTTGTGCATGAAGACAAGAAATCAAAAATAAATAAAAAATCAATTATGTCAAGATTCAAAGCTCAACAGTGAACTTAGCACATTCAATCAAGCATCTCACGAGCTAGCATGGAAACTAATAGTGAGTTCATACGAACATTAATGTCTTAAGCTTGCTCACTAAAAACTGAGCATATCATAATAAAAAATGATAAGTGTGTTAAATCAAAGCAAGAGTAGGGTATGGACCTGGACTGAGAGAAAATATACAGTAACACCATGGAATAATTTTCACAGGCCCTAAGCATGTAATAATGAGTACTAAATTCATATGTGAAAAAACATAATGCCATGAATCAAGATCAGAGCAATGAAAATAAAACATTAGATGCCCTAGTTTGAGCATGGGCTATAGCATGGTGATAAAACACAAAAAATATAGCTCAAAACCAGTAAAACAATGGCATTCAGATTTACTTCACAACAAGCATGGAGAGATATAATGCTACCAGTCAACATTGAATCAAGATGGAATATATATGATGCCATAATCAAGGAAACAAATTCCCTAGCAGAGAACATCACAATGATGCCCTCAAAATGAAAAGAAGAGATAACAGCGAGGAACAAAATGAAAACTAAAGTGCCTACTATTGCTTCTTCAAAATATTTTACACTACATGAGATACCAATATGCCTATGATTGATGTTAAGGATTGGTTAATTCCAAATATGAGAAATCTCTAGGCAACTGGACCAACTATAGGGACAAGACTGCCCTCTTAACTTCTGGCTCAGCAAAACCAAGGTGGGTACACTTGATCCAATAGTTTTAACTCTGTTTCTTATCTAATACTCGATCTTACAATAGATGATAGTGAGAAAGTACTATGTAACAACCTATTACTCATTGACTCTCCATCACTGGATAGAACAACATATAAAGTAAATAAAATTTTTAAGACTGGTATTGATTTAATGTTTTCAAGATTACAAGATTTCAATCATTCCATACAAAGAAAAGATGGGAAAATATAGGCCAGTGCCCTATACATTGGGAAAAATGTTAGAAGACAGAATGAATACAAAAATGTTTGAAAGATAACTTGTCTTAAAACATAAATACAAAATATTCCAAATCTTTCCAACTTATAGAGAATCCCTAAATAGATTCAGTAAACATGCATCCCACTCAGAGAAATATTTTATCTAATCATAGATCAAAACTCAGAACTAAACACATACATATAAACCTTCAGAAGACTTAAAGATTTATTGAATAAACTCACAAGTGAGGCGAAGACTTGAGATCTGTATTAAGTGTAACCTTGAATATTGCACACATCATACTCTAAATCAATAAAATTGCAAAATAGTAGCAACAATCTGTATTTCTTTTCTATTTCTTTTATAAAATGATACAAGATTTTACAATCCTTGACTAAGGGTTAGGGTTTCAGAGTTTCTATCCTTTTAACTCCTAGACTCTCAATACCTAGAATGATCATGGAAAATACTTTATATACAAGGAGATGTAACAAGCTATCGATCATTCTAGGGCTTGGAAAATTTCTAACCTAAAAACCTTTACAACTACCTCAAAAAATTTACAATAAATACACAAGTCAAGCAAGTGAGATATTTGTAGCCGAGTGACCTTTCTTTATGTATTCAATACTGTCCTTGGCTCCCTTCAACAAATCTGATTTGGAACATCTCGCTGTCCATCCTGCAATGAATGTCTTTCTATATCTCAAAAACCTCTATGACTCAAAAGCAACTGCCTTTACTTGCTCTAGGAAGCTGACAGAGTATTAAATTTTTCAACATGAGGTATGTATTGATACCTCCATTTATTGTACACCTCTTTGCTTGGGAACTCAAAATTGGCAAACTCAATCTTCTTACTTGATAACTATTCCCATTCATTTTCAATCTGAGTAACCTTATGCTGAATATTGTCAAACATTGATTTAGCATTTATTAACAACTTGATAACACTACTAATAGAAAAAGTGCCACTTAGGACACCAGTCACCCTTTCTAACAAAAGTGCATCCATTTCTTCTCTCCATTGATATGCTTCTTTAAATTTTCCCTTATCTGTGAAAATGGTAGGCACCGGCTCATAGTTTGAAAGCATTAATTCAGCTTTTAGCATACTTGATTTTCTGATAAAACTATCCAAAATGATCCCATACTGTACCATTTTCTTGACAATCTGATGTACTGGCTTGATCAATGGATCGAGATCCTCTTGTCCCTTTGATAGCATTTGAAACAGCTTAATCCATTTCTTCAAAATTGGTGACAATTATGTCTTCTCCTTATTCAAAGTTTCAAGTAATGAATATAACTTATTGGCATGACTATGGAGAATGGAGGGCTTTAAATCAATAGCAAACTACATGATTGCATTTTTTATTTTCTCCTCATATTTTTGGTTTGCCAAAGTTGTGGCCTTCACATTTTCATCTTTTTCCTTCTCTAGTTGTATTCTTATGTCACTCAATTTATTTGTCTCCTCTGTTAATCTTTGTTTCTCCCAAGTAACCCTTGCATCCAAACTTGTCTCTGGGTAGGGGGATGGTGGTAACTCAAAAATTGGGCTTGAAGATGAAGCCACTATAGGCTTTTTAGAGATTACCAATTGAGTAGACCTATGATCCAAGGGTCCATATAGTTGAGCAATTAATTTATCTTTCTGAATTAGCTCTGCTTTGAGCTCATTATAAGACTTAAGAACCATTTCAAACTTGAGCCTAAGCTCCTCCTTCTCCTAGGCATCCTTTTCTACCACCTTGACATTAAATTTGGTAGTTTCCAAGATTAAATTTGATGCCTCTACACCAAAAGTTTCTCCCACCCTTTGTACTAGTAAACTGCCTGAATATACTATAGAGAGATCCTTTGTCTTTCCTTTGTTTTCCTCCCTCTTTAGGGACCACATCACCAAGGCTGCATGGTCATTAGAAAAGGAAAATCCCCTAGAAACTTGTTTGGTTTTCTCTACAGTAGTAAGAGTTTTCACTTCGCTCTTCCTGACCTGATCAAAAACAATTGCATCAACAGTGTCCCACTCTGGCAGAATTAGCACCCCTACAGTATGAACCATGGCCCTTCCCTCCTCAGGAGTAATTTTTTTCAAACTGCTAAGCTATCTCTACGTTGATCTCATTTTCTATCTCAGTTATATCTCTATCAGGGAACTCTTCCTTTCTCTTTTTATTGATTTATTTTCACCCTCCATAAAAATTGGGAGAATGCCCTAGTCTTAACAAATGTATCATCAGCAAGGAAGGAATCACTTGCTTGTTTTAAAATAGGGTTGAATTGTTTACCCTCAAATTCATTGACAGTTCAGTCCATGGCTACCTCTTTAGGTGCCTCAAGCATCCCTTCTTGCAACTCATCATTGGAAACAAAAATGTTTCCCTCATTTCTCATTTGTGCCAATTGTTCTTCCACCCGATGTTCATCTAATTGGATAGGGGATTGAGAAGGAGAATAAGCTTCCTCTCCTAGCCTTACCTCTTCTTTTTTCTACCTTTTAGGAGAGGGTCCTTGCATTGCTAGATCATTAATGGTCCTTTTCCCTTTAGAAGTAGAGGGAATATCCTCACTCTTTCATTGTGGTGGCAAGAGAACAGTGTATCCACCTCTCTTCTACATGGTATAGACTCCCCTATGGGTCAATTTCATATACTTAGGCTAGCTCAAAATCTACCTAGCCATTTCAAGGTCTGTCTTCCTTAAAACAACCCTCTTTTCATTTACCCCATGCATGATACCCTCAAAATGTTCAATTAGGGCATCCACTTTCCTTGGCCATGGCTCAAAACCCTATAAGGGATCACAGGCTTCATCAAAATTTTGGATGAAATCTACAGTCTTTTTGTAGACAATCCGTTTCTCTTTCTTAACTTCTTGAGTTTGAAGATCAAACTCATTCCTTATTATGTCCTCAGGGAAATTGAATTTATGCTCTATATGGGCACACCTTATTTTATCTTTGAACATGCTTGAAAGAAAACCTTTTGTGTCTACACACCTAACCTCTACTCTGGACATTCTGTAGGGCTACAAGACCTTATTTAAATGCACCCATCCTCCTTTAGTAATCACATATTGGTGTGCAATAGTTATATCTTGGAAAAAGGTTCCCCTTCCCTTACCAGTGAGAGTGGACTCTTGCAAGTCACCAATCTGTCTTAAGATTTCAACATATCCTATTTTCAATGGAACTTGGTAGGGAAAGATATAAGGTGCCACTCTACAACCATACACTCTGAAAACTATAGAAATAGGGTATAAAATTATATCCCCAAAATTGTGGACAATAGAGATGTCCTGACAGTACTCCTTTGGCCTGATTAGTCTTAGTAACTCCATTGGGATTCTAGGATTGTCAAAGAATAGCAAAGTCCTAAGTCTAGAAGCAAAATGTCTATCAAAAGCAAAATAACTAGCATCCATGCTATCCCAAGATAGAGTTGTGGTCGACAACTGGACTGGGAGGGTTTCTCTATTTCTTTCTTTCACAATATTCACTGTTGAACTAAAAAATCCCTCCCCCTTGTATAAAAACATGTGCATAAGAATTGAATACCATCCAAATGGCCTATTAACCTTCATGTTCTTAACTCCCTACAATCCCTCATGGATCAAGTCAGCCAAATGAGATGCAAAATAAAAAATCAATGCCAATTAGGGGTGAAGTGTTTGTACCATCATGATCATGTATGGGAATGGCATGTGAGTTGCTTCATCATACCCTAGAATTAAGGTGAGAGACTTATAAAAATCCTGTGCTCTCTTACTAAACAAATCTAGCCTGAAAGGCTCTAGGGTGCTTGCACTTACAACACACATTGATCCAATTTGATCAATGAATTCCCTTAGAGGCCGTGCTCTCAAAATATCCTTCTATACCTCATATATCTTTGTAAACTCTTTGAAATCTATCTTCTCTAATCCCACCAAAGGGTCATTTAGTGAAAACACTTCCCTAATCTCATCCTCTGTGATGCTAATTAGGTTCTTTCCATTGACATCCTTGACACACCTTGTCACAGGATCATAGCACTTGGCAATTTGTATCAACAACACAGCATCCATGAAAACACCAGGGCATATTAACTTCCCAACATCAAATTACCATATGTTACTAAGGGGAGCACATGAATTTCTTTATGAGTAAGCTACCCTAAACAAGCTAAGGTCATTATGATTCTCTCCCACCTTAGCATCTCACATCCAATTTCCTCTATCATGGAGTGCCTTAGCCACTGAGTCCCTAGGGTTTCTTGGGACAAGCTCTTTCATCCTTGCTACCCCATTATCAGAATGTGGGAGTAATTGCATCAAATCTTCAAAAACCCCCCTCTTGCTATACTTTGTCTAATTAGACAAATTCCTCTTTGGCAGCATTTTGAAATTAGGGCTTTTACAAAATAATATATGAATACTTCAAGATAACCTTAAACACTATCAACTAGAAAATAGAAACTTCCTTGCAATACCTTCACAGACTTTAAGAAATTTTGAACTCAGAAAATAAACCTACCAGACACCTACAACATTTGAATTTTGATATATAATGTCACCAACTTCTTATAGTCCATCCGCATGTAGCACATTAAACCCATCATTACTAAAGTTGGTAGCCTCAGTGTTCACAGGACATGAAAAATGCCATTGAGCACAAATTTGAATTCAGACCATTGATTCAGTTTATTTTCAGTGCATCGAATGATCAACAAACAAAGCCATGTAAGTTCTTTCCATCTTTCCTAAAATGAGTTTTCAACCAATGAAAACATTTCAATTTAATCATGTGGGAAAAACATAACTTAACTTCATCTCAATCAAAAATAGATAGGTGGTGCTTCATCGCTAAAGCGCAAGTGTAAAACTCGAGTAGCTTCATTAAGCGGTGTAACAACAGCCACAAGATTATTTTCAGGACATAGCTCTTTACTTATTTTCAAAGAAGTGACCCCACCTTTCCTTTTGAAATTTTATCGAATCAAGAAGCGCCACATCAGACAAGTCAGTAGCAAAGAAGCCCTAACTTTATCCTCAGTGTCAAATAGACTGGCAACTTTGACAAGTCATTATTCCCCTAGACTAATCAGAAATGACCGCATCATCAAAAGTGAGTAGCAGATGACCCACCAAATGGTCTCCACCTTTAAAAAAAGATCGATGGTTGTCGCTATACTGTTGACCCTAACAAATGTGCATCTTACCCCAGTGGTATAATGACAATTATGAGATCTTGCTATAATTTAATCATCTCAGAAGATAGGCCTTACCATGACACCTCACCTAACTTCTATCAAATCACAAACTACCACGTTGCAAAGACTGGTAAGTGGACCCCCTCTTTCTTTTCTTTCTCGGCACTGAAAACCCTGACAACTGCCAAATCATAATCTACTGCACCAATAGAAAGTGAACATGTCAAAATGAGCTGGCACTTTTAGGTCCCACTTCACACTTCAATCTTTAAAGAGAATCAGACGGTCATCGCTATACCATTGGGGTAAATTCCTTACATCTTTCATCAATGGTATAACAACAACCATTAGATCAATATGTTGTTTAACCCTTTGAAAAGTCCAACCCCACAGCTTGATACATCACTTATCTGTATGTCAAATCATAACATGCCATGTTTACAAATGGGCGGGCCCCTTTCTTGAAATCCCTTTTACCATTTTAAAGTCCAATCAACCGCCACATCACTGTACCTTAAACGATCACAAACATACATGTTATACTAACCTGGAAGTTCAAGGTCTCACCTACCACCTCATCCACCTTAAAGAATCAGATGGCTGTCACTATACCATGATGCTTAAAAGGATATTATCTTGGTCCAATGGTATAGTGGCAACCGTTGATGCGACCTGTTCTTGAAATGCCAGCACATCTTTTTACTAGTCAGGCCTGCTTGGATAGATGGCGCCTCGTTGCTAAAGTGCATGTCAAATTTTTTGAGAATGGGAAGGCTTGTGGTTCAATGACAACAGCACATTTTAAAGAGAACAAACTATTGAGAAATAATACCAAAACTTAGGCTTCTGAATGAAATAAATTAAAAAGCACCCCACTTAACAACCTAACAATATAACTTATGAAGCAATGGGTCAAAGGGGGTGAAAATTAGCACATGAATATTTTGGAGAATTAGTGAGCCAAAAAGTAATGCCAAAATATAGCAAGTTTCAAAAAAATTTATGGCTTTATCAAACGTAGGGTTTTCAAAATAAAACCTAACCCTCTGATCCTTAAAATGGATTATTTTTCAAAATACTAGCATGGGGCTGGGCGAATTTATAATAGTGATAATAGTGGCTCATGCTTGGGGACTTGTATCTCTCGTAGATACAATGAGAAAGCTAGAATCTCCTGGAAGAGCAGACCAGAACAAAACTTTGACAAAAAATAGGGAACTACACATAAAACCCTTGAGCTAAACCTGTACAGAGACCCAAAAGATTTAAGAGAAATAGAACTTTAAGAATTGACCATGAACTGGCAATTCCATAAGCTCTCCTGTTAAATTTTTCAACAAATAAGAATTTGCTCCCCATTTTTCTTCAATGATATATGGGCCTAACCAAATGGGATCAAACTTCCCATGCTTTCCTTTATCTTCTACTCTTGCATTCCACATTAGGACCATGTCACCATTTATAAAAATCCTCTAAGTAGTCCTTTTGTCATACAAGACTTTACACTAGGCTTGCATCCTCTCATTCCTATCATGTGCATCATTCCTTACCTCATTTAATTAAATCAAATCATTCATCCTAACAGTCATATCTTCTTCCACATCATCATCATATGCCTGAATGAACTAGTACATGTGTAATAAAATTTTTTGGGGTAACCTTGCATTGATCCCATATACCAAATCAAAAGGGGCACATCCTTTTGTTTTTTTTACTATAACCCTGTTAGCCCATAGGGCCTGCAACAACTTGGAATCCCAGGCCTTCTTGTTTTTATCCAGAACTCGTTTCAAAATTTTAATCAAACTTTTGTTGTTGGATTCTGTCTGGCCATTACCCTATGGATGATATGGAGAAGAATATGAGACTTTTATACTATTATTTTGACAAAAACCAACAAACTCCTCTGACCTGAAGGCTAATGCATTATCAACCACCATGGTTTCTGGGCAACCAAACCGCGTAAGGGTGTTTTACATCATAAATTCTGTCACTACCTTTCTAGTTTCTCTTCTGGTAGGGATTGCCTCAACCCACTTGGTGAAATAATCAGCCACCACCAAGATGTAAGAATGTCCTCCACTAGACTTATTAGGGATCTCACCAATGAAATCCATACCCCACTTCTAGAAAGGAGATTGAATAGTAACATGTTTAAGAGGTAAGTTTCCATCAAATTTCAATTTCCCTGCAAATCTTTGACAAGGATCACACTTCTTTACAAACCGATGGGTATCTTTGAAGAGTGATGGCCACCAAAAACCTAACCTGATGATCTTTTGGGCTATGATTTTAGCCATGTAGTGTCCCCCACAAATCTCATTGTGCATTTCATCCATCAAAAGTTGGGCTTTATCATGATCTACACACTTAAGCAAAACACCTTCATTATTCCTCCACCACAATTCCCCATTTATAATTACATATCTTAAAGATTGAAGCTTAATAGTTCTTTTCTTATTATCATCCAAGTCTAGAGGTAAAACCATCTTTTGTAAATATTTGACAATGTCCTTGTACCATTCACAACAATCCATACTGCATATAAAAGGTTTCTGATTCTCCTCCAATACATTTATCTGGTTTGCATTTAGATTGCTTTGGGCCATCAACTTTGCTAGGCCTAATCCTCTTATTGGCTTTGTAATGTGGATATCAATATTAAAATCTTGAATCCTATTAATCCACCTACATCTACTTCCTAAAAGATCTTGTTGGACCAAAATGTCCTTGACTGCAGCACTTGGAACATAGGAAACCACTGTGGCTCCCACCAAATAGCATCTGAATGTTTTTATGGATTTTACCAAGGCATATGCTTGCTTTTCAATAATATCATAATTTAATCCTACTGCCTGCAAAGTCTTGCTAAAAAAGGAAATAGGTTGTTCAAAACCATCAGCATTTTTTTGTAATAGCACTGCAACAATGGTATGGGCAGATGCAAAAGAAAAGATCTACATTGGTTTGTTGTAGTCTAGTGTCTTCAGGATTGGGGCATGCTTGATAGCCTTCTTAATGTCATTAAAATCTTGCACTACTTCCATATTCCATTCAACCTTTTCCCCCTTCTTCAACATTCTAGATATGGGAATACCGATCTTTGCAAATTTTGTAATAAACCTTCTTAAGAAATTGACTTGTCTAGAAAAGACTGAATCCCTTTGATAGTCTTTGGCAAAGACAATTTATCAATAGCTTGCACCCTTTCAGGATCTATTCTCACTCCATCCTTTGAAACAATATGTCCTAGAAGATTTCCTTCTACTACACCAAAGGCACACTTATTTGGGTTCAAAGAGACCCCATACTCCAAAGCTCTAATGAAAATTTTCTCCAGGTGTTGGCAATGTCGTTCCTCCTTGGCTGAGAAAGCTATCAAGTCATCCTAATACACCACCATAAATCTATCAATGAAATCTGCAAAGGCCACATCCATAGCCCTTTGAAAAGTAGCATTGGCATTAGTCAACCCAAAAGGAATCCTGACATAAACATATGTCCCCCATGGGGTTGTGAATGTATTTTTAAATTGCTCTATGTCCTTAACCATAACTTGGTTGTAACCAGAAAATCCATCCATCATAGACATTACTTCTGATCTAGTGACCTTCTGTAACATATTCTCCATATTTAGCAATCCATAGTTATCCTTCAGAGAGTTTATGTTAAGATTCATGAAATCTACACATAACCTGATATCATCATTTTTCTTTCTAACAGGCACCAAATTTGAAACCCAAGTGGAATGTCTAATAGGCTTGATTATTCTAGCATCCATCATATTTTTGAGTTCACCTTGCATCTTAGGGGTCAAGGTAGGGTTAATAGGTCTCAAGATCTATCTAAAAGGCTTTGTGCCTTCTTTGAGTGGAATTTCATGTTGGAAAAGGTCCTCTTTATAGGCTTTAAGATCTTCATAGGACCAGGCAAAAACATGCTTGAATTTTCTGAGAAGGTCAATCAAATTTTTCCTAGTTCTTGGGGATAGACACTTGCCAATATAAACCTTCATGGGAACTATATTTGTTCCTAAGTTTATTTCTTCAAGCTCATTGATCTTATCAGTACCAGTAGAGAATTCCTTGTCCTTATTGTCAAATGCCCTTTCAAGAGCAACTAATCCTTTGGGAACTCTGTTTGATTTCAATTTTAAAACTTCCTTCCCAAAGATAACATCTTTACCATCCACTGTATCAACATAAGTACTGAAATCCATTTCTTTATCACCAAAATGAGATTCACACTGGAGGAACCTCAATATGTTCTGGTCATCAAAGAAAACTTGCTAATTATCTAGATTGTTAGGGATAGAAGGCCTAGCTTGTACCTCTATATTGGAAATATCTGCAAATGTAACATCTTCTGGTCTAAGGGCTATATTAGCCAATAAGTCAACCATTTTGTTCTGACCTCTTTCCATCCAACAAATATTAAAAGCACTAAATCTTTCAATTTCATCCCACATTGCATTCCTATACTACTTTAATCTCTGATTTTTTGAAGTATATTTTGATCTAACTTGGGAGACAACTAACTTAGAATCCCTGATTACTTTCAAACATTTTATGCCATGTCTTGATGCTAGTCTTAAACCTATTAATAGGGCCTCATATTTTGCAACATTATTTGTGCATGAGAATAGCAAAGAAAAGGAAAATTTGAAAGTTTTACCATTAGGAGAAATGAGTAATATTCCAGCTCCAGACCCCTCCTTTCTATTTTCTCCATCAAAGTACATGGTCCATAAGCTATCTAGATCAATCTATCCCTCTTGCTTTTCTGACTTGTGGACTAGTTCAACATCCCCCTCTACTTCCTTACCTTGAACCTTGAAAGCATTAATGTTAGTATCAAGGAAACAATTCATGGTATCTTCTTCTTCTTCTTCAATCATGTGTGGAGTTCTAGATTCCCTGGTGACCTTGATATTCTATCCTTCCAAATTAAAAGTGGAAAATGACAAGTCACACTATATGCTGCCTCCCATGGAAGCACTCCACTTTCTTGATAGTAACATCCCATACTAGGGAGGAATATCCACTACCAAGACACTCATGGTCAATAGTGTATTGGGGTATGCATCTAATTTGTAAGTGAGGGCCTTGATAGTACCAACAACTGGTACTTCTCTTAAATCCATCTCTTCACACCTACCATGGGGTGTGTCCACCTTTAATCCCAAAGATTTCATAACCTCAGTAGGCATAACAATATTTGACACTCCAGAATCAATCATGAAATTTTTTAGCAACTTTCCATTTATCTGCAAAGTCAAGAAAAAAGGATCAACTATCCCTGTTGTAGTGCTAACAACATTTGTATCCAAATAAATTTGAAGAATTTCAAAAATAATCTCCTCACTATAATTTCCATCTTCATCATTCAAAGTTTCTATTTGTTTCTCAGTTCTCTCAATTTTTGGGAGTCCATGGGCACTACACCATTTACCCAATTCAGAGCCTTTTCCTTATGTTCTTCTATTCTCATCATCTCCAATAATGGGACTTTGACAATAATCTGAGATAATAGTTTTCTCATATTTTAAATTAGAGACATCAGGTTTTGAATTTGCAATCTCTCTATCAATATCCTAGATGGATATGTTTGTAGTTTTTTTATTATGGGCTTTATTCTCTTTCTGTTGAACTGGAACAACATCAGCAGTGGGTTTGGGCTTTACCTTATAGACAATGTTAGGTTTGGCATTTTTCTTTATTTTGATTTTATCAATAGCATTGGCATCCTTAGGCTTATCCTGTGATGTTTTTACATCTTTATCTATTTTCTTGATAAAAATTCTAGCAGGCTTCTGACCTAGGCTAGTGACCACCCTATTCCTCAAGTTTTAATTTGTTTTATCTTGAGTAACCATATCCACTGTTATCAAGGCAATTTCTTCATCAGATGGCCTTCTCAAAACAACTGTTTCTTTACTCCTCACAACATTGCACTAGATATTGTCAGGTTCACTATCCTCATCTGAAAAAACTTATTGATGGTATGATTCAGTTCTAGCTTGAGAATTAAGAAAATCCTAATTTTCATCCTCTTCAGTAGAATCAATTTCATCCCACACATGGGAAGAAATCATCCCACACCCCTAATCATCATAAAGCTGGTCCTCATTACATTCTTTCTCTTCTTTTGAAGAGACATTTTGAGATATGACACAATAATTAGCATCATGTGGAGATTGCCAAGCTATACACCATGGAACCTCCTCCATCGCATTCATTGAGTTTCTTTGCAATGGATCGGGGGTCCTATCATTTGGATTATCCCTTTTATCAGGAAGCATAGGCTTCCCATCTTTCCACTGAGTATTATATGGGTATTTTTGCATTCTTGGAAATTTGTTGAAATTATTAAAGGGGGGCTTCTCTCCTCCTATAATTTTATTGTTTCTATTTTCACCAAGCTTTAGATCTTTTATTTCTTTCAAGATCTATTTTAAACTATCATCATCTTTAGGTTTCACATTCATAGGTTTTCTTGGATCCTTTCTATTCAATAATGGTGATTTGTTGTCGTCCCTTCTTCCCAACTTTCTTGAGATTCTTTGGTTGCTCTCTATGTTCACAGCTAGCTTGTAAGCTTCAACAAGACTCCTGGGATTCTTTTCCCTCAAAAGTTAGCCCATCTTTGAGTCAAAAGCATTTAGATATGTGACAAGACACACCCTATCATCTAGTCTGATAACTTGTAGGAGCTTATGCATGGCCTTTTGGAATCTGACATTAAACTCAACAACATCCTCATTGAAATTCTTCTTTATGTTATTGAATTCATTTAGCATAAAACCCTCATGTGTTTTGTCACCATACTGTTCTTTGAAACAATGCCTAAGCTAATCCCATGAACCTATGCTACCATGTGGTAGAGCCCTAAACCAATCTCTTGAATCTTCTGTTAGGGATTATACAAACAATTTCATGATAACATCATCTAGCACAATGTTATAATCATCAATCACATCAATAAACTTTTTTAGGTGATCTTCACAAGTAACAACATTACTTCTAGTAAATTTAGGGAGCTTCTTCCTAATCTCTTTAGGGATAGGGTTAGGATACCCAGGGATGCTAGTGAAAACCAATTGTTTACATCTTTCATGTACAACTCCTATGTTAAAAATACCAGCACCCTGAGATGTGGATACATTAGTATTTGTAGTGGAAGGGATTTTAAGTCTACTTGGTCGGGGAACACTAGCTGTCTGATTTGCTAAATTTGTGACTTTTGCTCCTTGTGTCATAGTAGAACTAGCAAAATTTGTGGGTCTTGTAGACCTTTTTAGAAAATCAATTTTCCTTTTCATTTCTAATGTCGCAGCTTCTAATTCTAGCTTTTCAAGTTCCTTAGCTAGCAATTCCTATTCCCTTTTGGCCTTTTCAAGGTCTGCCTCCAACCTTAAAGTTTGATCCATGGGAAGCTTAGGGCCTAGAGGTTCTTTAATTGAAATGCCCACTACTTTCTACTTTCCCTTATCATTTGGATCCCTTGTTTCAAATGTTTGATGGACAATAGGCAGCTCATTTGTTTGTTCAGGAATGGGAACATAATTTATAGCTTCTAAATCAAACAGTTGTCTTCTTAGTTGGTCAGCCCTCATCATATCATGTTTAACCTTTTCTTCCTTTTCATTCTCTCACTTCTGCCTAATGGCTTCTTGTTCATGAATTCTTCTTTCCAACTCATACACTTCCTCAAATATTTCCTCAAAATTAGGCAACATTGTTTCAGACTCAGCTTGTTGTGCTTGGGGCTCTTCTTGTTGATCCTAAGACTCATGGAGGCCTTGGGGCAATGATCAACCAAGGGTGAAAGGGGGGAAAAAGTCTTGCTCACCCCTACTTTTACTTCTAGATCTTCTATCCCCCCATGCCATTTATTTGGGACTATTTTCCTATTGTGGGGTAATCTTTCACCCTCTCTATCTGTAGGGGAATAATAATCCTCATACTGGTTTAAACCTAGATCAACTGCCTCTTCATATTCTGAGGCATTTCCTTTATCACCAGGAGGAGCAAGACCCTCTTGTCTTGAGTTTCCCTTTTGTTTCCAGGTAAGAGACATGTCACTAACACTTTTTTCACTCCTACCTTGGCCTTGTCTTGATGTGACAAGAAGTTCACCTTGCAAACTTTCTTCTGGGTGTTCCTTCCTCCAAGACCTTTTATTTTTGTAACTCATAATGATATAGTGATATTTTATTAAAACACTGGTACATAGATGTTTTAGAGTTACCACCCAAGCTATATGGGATTATTCTTATGATTTTATAAATTAGGAAGGGTAGGCAAAAGAAAGGAATCACCTCTATGATCAAAGGAAACCAACTAGTTTTGACAATAAGCAGGCCAGGAGTCAAGCTCAACTTGTACCTGCATTATTGTATACAAATGTTTACAACTTAGAGATATCCACTATTTTTAAAATAGGTAGGTTACGAGTCTAGCTCAACTTGAAACCTACACTATTTTATTTTGATCACAATCTCTAATCCCCAGCAGAGTTGCCATTTTGTTGGTTCTTCAAAAGATTTTACACTGCATGAGATACCAATATCCCTATGACTGATGTTAAGGATTGGTTAATTCCAAATATGAGAAATCTCTAGGCAACTAGACCAACTATAGGGACAAGACTACCCTCTTCACTTTTGGCTCTGCAAAACCAAGACAGGCACACCTGATCCAATAGTTTTAACTCTATTTCTTATCTAATACTAGATCTTACAATAGATGATAGTGAGAAAGTACTAAGTAACAACCTATTACTCATTGAATCTCCATCACTGGATAGAACAACATATAAATTAAATAAAATGTAAAAGACTAGTATTGATTTAATGTTTTCAGGATTACAAGATTTCAATCATTCCATACAAAGAAAAGATGGGAAAATATAGGCCAGTGCCCTATCCATTGGGAAAAATGTCAGAAGATAGAATGAATACAACAATGTTTGAAAGATAACTGGTCTTGAAACATAAATACAAAATATTCCAAATCTTTCCTACTTATAGAGAATCCCTAAATAGATTCAGTAAACATGCATCCCACTCAGAGCAATATTTAATCTAAACTTAGATCAGAACTTAGAACTAAACACATACATATAAACCTTCAGAAGACTTAAAGATTTACTAAATAAACTCACAGGAGAGGAAAAGAATTGAGATTTGTATTAAGTGTAACCTTGAATGTTGCACACATCATACTCTGAATCAATAAGCTTGCAAAATAGTAGCAACAACCTGTATTTCTTTACTATTTCTTTGATAAAATGATACAAGATTTTACAATCCTTGACTCAGGGTTAGCGTTTCAGAGTTTCTATCCTTTTAACTCCTAGACTCTCAATGCCTAGAATGATCATGGAAAATCTTTTATATACAAGGAGATGCAACAAGCTATCGATCATTCTAGGGCTTGGAAAATTTCTAACCTAAAAACCTTTACAACTACCTCAAAAAATTTACAATAAATACACAAGTCAAGCAGGTGAGATATTTGTAGCTGAGCGACCTTGCTTTATGTTTTCAATACTGTCCTTGGCTCCCTTCAACAAATCTAATTTGCAACATCTCACTGTCCATCCTATAATGAATGTCTTTCTATATCTCAACAACCTCTATGACTCAAAAACAACTGCCTTTACTTGCTCTAGGAAGCTGACGAAGTATTAACTTTTTGAACATGAGGTATGTATTGATACCTCCATTTATTGTACACCTCTTCTCTTGGGAACTCAAAATTGGAAAACTCAGTCTACTTACTTGATAGCTATTCCCATTCATTTTCAATCTGAGTAACCTTATGTTGAATATTGTCAAACATTGATTTAGCATTTATTAACAACTTGATAACACTACTAATAGAAAAAGTGCCACTTAGGACACCAGTCACCCTTTCTGACAAAAGTGCCTCCATTTCTTCTCTCCATCGATATGCTTCTTTAAATTTTCCCTTATCTGTGAAAATGGTATGCACCAGCTCATAGTTTGAAAGCACTAATTTAGCTTTTAGCATACATGATTTTCTGATAAAACTATCCAAAATGATGCCATATCATACCATTTTCTTGAAAATCTGATGTACTGGCTTGATCAATGGATCAAGATCCTCTTAGCCCTTTGATAGCATTTGAAACAGCTTAATACTAGGAGAGCTCTCAATCCATTTCTTCAAAATTGGTGACAATTCTGTCTTCTCCTTATTTAAAGTTTCACGTAATGAATATAACTTACTGGCATGACTATGGAGAATGGAGGGCTTTAAATCAATAGCAAACCGCATGATTGCATATGTTATTTTCTCCTCATATTTTTGGTTTGCCAAATCTGTGGCCTTCACATTTTCATCTTTTTCCTTCTCTAGTTGTATTATTATTTCCCTCAATTTATTTGTCTCCTCTATTAATCTTTGTTTCTCCCAAGTAACCCTTGCATCCAAACTTGTCTCTGGGTAGGGGGATGGTGGTAACTCAACAATTGGGCTTGAAGATGAAGCCACTAGAGGCTTGTTAGAGATTACCAATTGAGGAGACTTGTGATCCAAGGGTCCAGATAGTTTAGTAATTAATTTATCTTTCCGAATTAGCTCTGCTTTGAGCTCATTATAAGACTTAAGAACCATTTAAAACTTGAGCCTAAGCTCCTCCTTCTCCTGGGCATCCTTTTCTACCACCTTGACATTAAATTTGGTAATTTCCAATATTAAATTTGATGCCTCTACAACAGAAGTCTCTCCCACCCTTTGTACTAGTAAACTGGCTGAATATCCTGTAGAGAGATCCTCTCTCTTTCCTTTGTTTTCCTCCCTCTTTAGGGACCACATTGCCAGGGCTGCATGGTCATCAAAAAAGACAAATCCCCTAGCAACTTGTTTGGCCTACTCTACATTAGCAAGAGTTTTCACTTTTCTCTTCCTGACCTGATCAAAAATAATTGCATCAACAATGTCTCACTCTGGCAGAATTAGCACCCCTACAGGATGAACCATGGCCCTTCCCTCCTTAGGAGCAATTTTTTCAAAATACTTAGCCATCTCTACCTTGATCTCATTTTCTATCTCAGTTATATCCCTATCAGGGAACTCTTCCTTTCTCTTCTCACAAATCTCTTTGTATTGATTTATTTTCATCCTCCATAAAAATTGGGAGAATGCCCTAGTCTTAACAAATTTATCATCAGCAAGGAAGGAATCACTTGCTTGTTTCAAAATAGGGTCCAATTGTTTACCCTCAAATTCATCAATAGTTAGGTTCATGGCTACCTATTTAGGTGCCTCAGGAATCCCTTCTTGCAACTCATCATTGGAAACAAAAACATTTCCCTCATTTCTCATTTGTACCAATTGTTCTACCACCCCATGTTCATCTAATTGGATAGGGGATTGGGAAGGAGAATAAGCTTCCTCTCCTGGCCTTACCTCTTCTTTTTTCTACCTCTTAGGTGAGGGTCCTTGCATTGCTAGATCATTAATGGGCCTTTTCCCTTTAAAAGTAGAGGGAATATCCTCACTCTTTTGTTGTGGTGGCAAGAGAATAGTGTATCCACCTCTCTTCTGCATTGTATAGTCTCCCCTTGGGGTCAATTTCATATACTTAGGTTGGCTCAAAATTTTCCTAGCCATTTCAAGGTCTATCTTCCTTACAACAGCCCTCATTTCATTTACCTCATGCATGATACCCTCAAAATGTTCAATTAGGGTATCCACTTTCCTTGGCCATGGCTGAAAACCCTATAATGGATCATAGGCTCCATCAAAATTCTAGATGAAATCTACAATCTTTTTGTAGACAATCCATTTCTCTTTCTTAACTTCTTGAGTTTGAATATCAAACTCATTCCTTATTATGTCCTCAGGGAAATTGAATTTACGCTCTATATGGGCACACCTTATTTTAACTTTGAACATTCTTGAAAGAAAAACTTCTGTGTCTACACACCTAACCACTGCTCTGGACATTTTTTAGGGCTGCAAGACCTTATTTAAATGCACCTATCCTCCTTTAGTAATCACATATTGGTGTGCAATAGTTATATTTGGGAAAAATGTTCCCCTTCCCTTACCAGTGAGAGTTGACTCTTGCAAGTCACCAATTTGTCTTAAGATTTTAGCATATCCTATTTTTAGTGGAACTTGGTAGGGCAAGATATAAGGTGCCAATCTACAACCATACACTCTGAAAACTATAGAAACAAGGTATAAAATTATATCCCCAAAATTTTGGACAATAGTGATGTCCTGGTAGTACTCCTTTGGCCTGATCAGTCTCAGTAACTCCATTGGGATTCTAGGATTGTCAAAGAATAGAAAAGTCCTAAGTCTAGAAGCAAAATCTCTGTCAAAAGTAATATAACTGGCATCCATCCTATCCCATGATAGAGTTGTGGTCCACAGCTATATTGGGAGGGTTTCTCTATTTATTTCTTTCACAATATTCACTAATGAACTAAAAAATCCCTCCTCCTTATATAAAAACATGTGCATAAGCATTGAATACCATCCAAATGGCCTAGTAACCTTCATGTTCTTAATTCCCTGCAATCCCTTATGGATCAAGTCAGGCAAATGAGATGCTAAATAAAAAATCAATGCCAACTAGGGGTGAAGTGTTTGTACCATAATGAACATGTATGGGACTAGCATGTGAGTTGCTTCATCATACCCTATAATTAAGGTGAGAGACTTATAAAAATCCTGTGCTCTCTTACTGAACAAATCTAGCCTGAAAGGATTTGGGGTGCTTGCACTTATAACACACATTGATCCAATTTGATCAATGAATTCCCTTAGAGGCCCTACTCTCAAAATGTTCTTCTGTACCTCATATCTCTATAAACTCTTTGAAATCTATCTTCTCTAACCCCACCAAAGGGTCAGTCAGTGAAAACACTTCCCTAATCTCATCCTCTATGATGCTAATTAGGTTCTTTCCATTGACATCCTTGACACACCTTGTCAAAGGATCATAGCACTTGGCAATTTGTATCAACAACTTAGCAAGCATGAAAACACCTAAGCATATTAACTTCCCAACATCAAATTTCCATATGTTACTAAGGGGAACACAAGAATTTCTTTGTGAGTAAGCTTCCCTAAACAAGCTAAGGCCATTATGATTCTCTCCCACCTTAGCATCTCGCATCCAATTTCCTCTGTCATGGAGCACCTCAGCCACTGAGTCCCTAGGGTTTCTTGGGACAAGCTCTTTCATCCTTGCTGCCCCATTATCAGAATGGGGGAGCAATTGCATCAAATCTTCAAAAACCCCCCTCTTGCTATACTCCATCTGACCAGACAAATTCCTCTTTGGTGACATTTTGAAATTAGGGCTTTTACAAAATAATATATGACTACTTCAAGAGAGCCTTAAACACTATCAACTGGAAAATAGAAACTTCCTTGCAATACCTTCATAGACTTTAACCAATTTTGGACTCATAAAATAAACCTACCAGATGCCTACAAATTCTTTGCTTAAAATCACTCCTTGAGGAAATCCAGATCGCCAGAAGGTTTATGAGTAGTAAAGAGAAACAGTGTTTGAATTTTGATATATAATGTCTCCAACTACTAACAGTCCATCCACACGTAGCTCATTAAACCCACCATTACTAAAAGTTGGTGGCCTCAATGTTCGTAGGACATGAAAAATGTCATTGAGCAAAAATTTGAATTCAGACTGTCGATTCAGTTTATTTCCAGTGCATCGGATGATCAACAAACAAAGCCATGTAACTTCTTTCCATCTTTCCTGAAATGATTTTTCAACCAATGAAAACATTTCAATTTAATCATGTGGGAAAAACATAACTTAACTTCATCTCGATTAGAAATGGATAGGTGGCACTTCATCACTAAAGTGCAAGCGTAAAAGTTGAGCAGCTTCATCAAGTGATGTAACGACAGCCACAAGATTCTTTTCAACATGTAGCTCTTTACTTATTTTCAAAGAAGTGACCCCACATTTCCTTTTAAAATTTTATTGAATTAGGAAGTGCCACATTAAACAAGTCAGCAGCAAAGAAGCCCTAACTTTATCCTCTGTGTCAAATAGAATGGCAACTTTGACAAGTCATTATTCCCCTCGGCCAATCAGAAATAACTACGTCATCAAAAGTTAGTAGCAGAGGACCCACCAAATGGTCCCCATGATTAAAACAAGATCAACGGCTATCACTATACCACTGATCCTAACAAACATTCATCTTATCCCAGTGGTATAACAACAACTGTGAGATCTTGCTGTACTTTAATCATCTGGGAAGATAGGCCTTACCATGACACCTCACCTAACTTCTGTTGAATCACAAACTACCACGCTACAAAGACTGGCAAGTGGATCCCCTCTTTCTTTTCTTTCTCAGCACTGAAAACCCTGACAACTGCCAGATCATAATCTATTGCACGAATAGAAAGTGAACATTTCAGAATGAGCTGGCACTTTTAGCCTAGCCCACTTCACATTTCAATCTTTAAAGAGAATTGGATGGTCGTCGCTATACCACTGGGGTAAATTCCTTACATCTTTCATCAATGGTATAACGACAACCGTCAGATCAATCTATTGTTTAACCCTTTGAAAAGTTTGACCCCACAACTTGATACATCACTTGTCTATATGTGAAATCATAACATGCCACATTTACAAATGGACAGGCCCGTTTCTTAAAATCCCTGCTACCATTTTAAAGTCCAGTCAACCACCACATCATTATACCTTAACCAATCATAAACATACATGTTATACTGACCTAGAAGTTCAAGGTCTCACCTACCACCTCATCCAACTTAAAGCATCAGACGACTGTCACTATACCGTGATGCTTAAAAGGCTATTATCTTGGTCCAATGGTATAGCAACAACTGTTGATGTGATCTGTTCTTGAAATGCTAGCACATCTTGTTACCAGTCAGGCCTACTTGGACAGATGGTGCCTCGTTGCTAAAGCACATGTCAGATTTTCTAACAATAGGAAGGCTTGCAGCTCAATGATAGCCACACATTTTAAAGAGAACAAACTATTGAGAAATAATACCAAAACTTAGGCTTCTGAATGAAATAAATTAAAAATCACCCCGCCTAACAACCTAACAATATAACCTATGAAGTGATGGGTCAAAGGGGGTGAAAATTAGAACATGCGTATTTCAGAGAATTAGTGAGCCAAAATGTAATGCCAAAATATAGCAAGTTTCAAAAACAATTAGGGCTTTATCAAACATAGGGTTTTGAAAATAAAACCTAACCCTCTAATCCTTAAAATGGATTATTTTTCAAAATACTAGCATGGGGCTAGGTGAATTTATAATAGTGATAACACCTACCTTGATCAATGTCATGAAGATAAAAAGACTAAGAGATTCTAATTTGAGCTCCTGGAGATCACAAGCAAATGGCAAGCTCATAGATGGCAAATTTTCCTAATTTGACTGATAGTGAAGGGTATATGTTCTCACATCTTCCTTTTTCTTCTTTGGTTCGGTGATTTTCTCTTTAAAAGGTATAAATGCTTAATTTATTTGTTTTCCCCTTTCTAAAAAAATGGGTTGAGAACTTTATTAATTAGATATTTTAATTGGATGCTAGGGTATTTTCATAAAAAATGGGTTTAGTATAAGATGTGAAAAGATTACTAAATATGTTTTAATTCCACAAGTATTAAAATCCAAATAGAATCATGGCATAGGGGGGTAATAAAGATTATAAATGAAAAATCATTACTTATTTCATTGTAAATTCTGACAATGATATTTTATAAATCATTTGTCTGAATATATTTTTCAAGCATGATAAAAGGAGGATAAGAGAATTAATAGTCCATATTTTTTAAAGATTTCCTCTACCCATACAAATCCGGGAATCTGACATCCAGATTTAAGAGGCATCTTCATGAGCCTAAATGTAGAATTTTTCCATTTTTGGTGAGGTTGAGGAACTTGAATGTAGATTCTTAGGTTTTGTTTAATATACCTCTCACTTAGGTGATTGAGGTTTGGTCTTCATTCTTCTATCCTTAATCTACATATTAATTTAGTCAAATATTCAGAGGATTGTTTTGTGTCTTATAGTTTTAATTTGTGTACAGAATTGGGTTTTGGGGTGTGGAAGCTTTTTCCCTCCTCATATCTTAAGTACCTTATTAATTCTAGAAAGTTCAATACAAAAGGGGCAAGTTGTGAGTTGAAGTTTTGTTTTTTAGTTGTATTGTAAGATTTTTTCAACTGTGAATCTTTTATTAATTTGGGTGATCACCTAGTTTAAGTTTGTTCTTAGTCATTTAGTTTCATGCACTTGCTCTCTTTTCCTCATTAAGTTAGTTGAGGTTCAAGTTGGTTCAAGGGGAAGTCAGCCCCTAATCGAAAGGTCAACTTTCTAATAGGTTACCCACAACCCAAAAGTAGTCCCATGTTTCAAAGGATTTCTAGGTTCACACTTAGCTCATTCAGGTGCAATCCTTAGTGACAACAAGTATCATGTTTCTTTTGGTGATGGTTAATTCTTAGCATGAAAAAGGAACTACAATATTATATTAGCTTGTGAGATTGCAGTATGTCATGATAGTCTCTACAAGATTTTAGCTCTGTTGGCTTTTAAACTTGCTCCCACATGGTGCCAGGTTTACACTATGATTGACAAACTAGTTAGTCTTCACTCCAAAGTCTGACAGGGAAAAAGTGCTAATTAATGAGGACCGAGGGCATCCTCCTTTTGCTTTGAGCTCCACATCACTCAGGTGGGTATTGCCTCATCTACACATTCATGACTCTTCTTGATGACTAAAAGGCCTGCATATGTATTATTGTGGAATAGTTACCAAACACCTATAGGTATCCTGTACCCCAATGAAACCAAATCTAATGTAATAACCTACTTGCATGCAATGAGTCTGAAAACTAGAGACCTACACTAATAGAATAAAAGGGAAAGATGGTTCACTGACTGATTTTGATTTTAATGGGTTTGAAGGGATCCCTAAGATATCCTAAGTCTCTCATAGACCAGTGCCTTATCCAATGGGCCATAGAGTCAAATACCCTACTGTAAGAGATAGCTATGAAACAAGGAAACAATATATTCAATGTGTTGATGCCTTACATCAATCACACACCATGACCAAACCTCAACTTAGCACCCACCTATGTATTTAAGTATGTTATTATCCACTCAAAGGATTTTAACCCTCCCCTTAGAAGAGAACTATAAACAGATAATACATTTACCAGCATCCACTAGAAGACAAGCATGACATATCCTTGACACCTCAGCTCATACATACATGAACACTAACCCTAAACCAGTTATCTTTGCGAAGACAAATCCACTTGCAAACACTTAGGCAATGCAAATAGAAAAATCAAACACCCTTGATGTATGATTAATGAATCAGAATTCAAATGGAGATAGCTTGGTAACAGTAAGATTATATCAAATCCTCATACATAAGACAAATCTATTACAATATGCATTATATTGCCTGAAAACCAGAGAGGAAAGAGGGAAATCTTTATGTAGAGAAAAGGAAATATCTACAGGAAAAGGACCCTTCACTTGGAATGAGAAAGGAACTCTAAGCTGGAACCCTTACAAAGTCAAAATTTTGACAATTTATACCACTAGCTACCTTGGAAACCCAAAACAGGTTGCAACAAGCTATGGATAGCTAGGGCTAGGGTTTTCACCCACCACACCATCTTAAATAGTCACAAATTTACTGTGAGGATGAAAACCAGGGGACCCAGGAGAAAGCAGATCCAAGAATGATCTATAATCATGAAAATCTATGAGCTCAGTATAGAACACTAGGGATAGCCATGAAAACTATTACAAATCACCGCCTACAATAAGCTTCTCGAGCTCAAAAGCATACTCCACCAAGTACAAAACAACTTCTACAATCAACTCATAGGAGCCCCAGATCGGACTGCAACACCTACCACAACCAAACTGATCAGAAATAGTTGGAAAACATTCAATTTTGGTACCTCCTGTCTCAAAAACCCTTTTGCAAATTTGAAATTTGGTAGCAATTTTCACACGGAAAATTTTAAAATGCCACCGTAGATCTCTTCCTCTCCCTAGCAAATCGAGCGGCCACATCTAATCCACAATAGTCACGGGCCCCTTTGAAAGATCATCGATCCAGTCAGCAGTCATCAACCAATCAGAAAAGAGCACCTCAGTAGCACCTACACCATGGACCTACCTTAACTCCGCAACTGTGACGTCCAAACAGTTGTCACATGATCACATAGCCAAGAAACAGGCTATGCAAACATGTGACAACCCACAAACCTTTACCTTGCTACATAACCACTTCTGCTGAGTTAACGTAAAATGTCAGTCGCATGATCACACAGGTTGAAAAGATTCCATGTGATCACATGACAACCACAGGATCAAGAATCTTTCCAAATGAACTAGGCCCATCTGCCATCCTACCACCTTAGACCAACCAGAAGATGCCAAATCACCACCTGCCACCGGGCCCTAACACAACATGGAAACTAGTCGCATGATCACATGTCAGAAAACTCTGACATGTGATCATGTGACAGCCAACCACAGGCCACCACATAACCACTAGCTAGACCACTACCATCCCCGCCAATAGGCCCCATGCATAAGTAAGGAACTAGTCGCATGGTCGCATGTCAAAAAATTTTGACATGCGATCATGTGACAACCAATCAATTAAAATCTTTTGAAAACTCAGGCCCACCAACTATTCAGACTTGCACAGATAGGAAACACCAACAAACAGGGTAGAAGTGCGAGGTCAAAAATACACAAGGTTTTCGGTGAGAGATCAAAAACACATAGGTTTTTTGGCCAAAGATAAAAAATATCTAGGATTTTCATGCAGACCAAAAGGTAGCAGGGAGACTGAAAACATCATGGGTTTTCAAAAACATTGTGGGTTTTTGACACTTAGGTAGATTCTAAAACTATTTCCTGTAGACCTTAAAAATTGAATATCTCCCTAGGTTTTACGATTTAGTAAATGCAATTTTAACTGGAGCAAGGTGACAACATGAAGAACCTATGGCTAAGAGCACACACCATGAAACATTGGGGATGTACATTGCAAAATAAAAATGTGACTGCAGGCCAGGTGGGACAACATTACAAAACTTACAGGGAAGAGGCCATTTTCAAAGAATTTTTTCTGTGACAAGAAAATGGCCTAACAGTGGCTCTGTCTGTGGATGATGGGTAACTTGTGTGCATACAATAATTTAGGATCTCAGGTTAAAGTAGACCACCCATAGGACAAAAAGGCAGGGACCTCAAAAACTGGCAACCGAACTAGGGAAAGAAACACACAATGGGAAAGGGAAACTGTACAAAGATTTACAATATTTACAAAAAGGCTCAGGTCCCCAAAACAAAACTAGTGACCTTCCTAAATAAAAAATTTGATTCTCATCCAAATACATGACCAACCATCTAAAAATTTCTTGACCATCTTGCAGCCAGCATATATCAATATTCATGGGCTGAAAAACAAACTTGCATTGATCACCACCCATGTTCTTCCAGTCATGACTGTTGGATCTAAATTCAAATTCCAAGAAGTAGGGAACATCATCTACTTCTTCCATATGACTGGAAACAAAAATTTGATCTAGTAATGCACTAGAAAATGTAGCATATGGAGAATCATGTATTACTATACAGTTACCTGGCTGAGAAGGACTTGAATACTCTGATTTACCTTCATGTATTGCTTTAGCCAATGAGAAACTCAGTTCATCAATGATGTCCTCATTGACTGGATCATGAACCAAGTGAAGGTTTATCTCAAAATTCTGGTGACAGGGGAAGAACCGATCTGCATCATCATTTTCATCAAAATAAATTATCCCAACTACTGAAAACAAAGTCTCCAACACTGTCACACTCAATATCATATTTAGAAAAAAAAGGGAAAGGATTTGAACAAGAAATTTGTTCATCATTATGATCTTTATGATAGGGAAACACACTATCATAGTCTTCAACTTCTCTTTCTGTAGAGTCACTACCAGAGGGGAAAACTTGTATACATGGATCTTCATGGTTACTTTGAACACTGGCCTCATTATCAGTGTCAAAGTGTATATCACAGGGGAGCTACAAATCAAAGCCCATACAAGGTGCACACCTTTGGAATTCATCAACCAAGAGTGTTGATATCTTTTCACTGCTCAATGGACTTTGGGCTTCATCTTCATCTTCATCAGCTACATACCTATTACTGCAAATATCATTCTTATCCAAGACAAGAATGGAGACCTCTGGCCCTAAATCATCTTGTGTGAATAAATCAATGCAGGAATCATCATCTACATCATATTCAATATTTTCCCTTACACACAAAACATCATCAATCTAGGACAAGAAGCAAGAACCCTGATGTTGAAAAGAAGAAAAATCTTCAAATAAAATGGAAGTATTGTCATCCTCAGATTCATCTTCAGCACTCTCATTTGCAATGACCTCAATGTCAGCTTCATAGTTCACACTTCCTACATAATGAGACTCAACATAAAAAACAATGACCTCCTCATGATCACCATAAGGAACCACTAGTCTTCTCAATCTTTTGTCCTCCTCTAACTACCAGATGTCAATTTTTTTCTTTGTAATCTTCATCTTGAGAGCAACAACCTCATGAAAATGTTCAATAAATTTTGCTCTCAATTCATCCCAAGAAGGGATTGAACATGAAGGCAAGGACAAGAACCAATTCCTTGCACCATCAGAAAATGTATGCACAAAAAGCTTCATAGCAACATCTTCATGCTCAATATCCATGTCCCCAAAATAACCCATGACATCATCAACATGCTAACTTGCAGAAACAGACCCACCAGCCAAGAATTTAGGCAAGCACTCCCCATCCTCAATAGAAAACTCATTAGGGGCACCTTCAATGCCATCAAAATAAAAGGGCTTATATTCCTCCATGAAGAACCACCCCCTAACTACCATCCCTTTACAATAGTATTTGACACTTGATAGGGAAACATTTCAAATCTTTGAAAAATACCTGGGAGTGTTGTAGCAGAAGACTTTATCGACTAGAAGGCAGGGCAGATCTAGAGCTCATCATGCAGCTCCATCAGGTTCTTTGCAATGTAGAGTCACCACCTCCTTGAAGAGGAAAATTAATTCTTTGTTTCTTCTTCCAGCCAATATAAAACTCCACAAGTAACCACGCTATTTATCAGAAGGAACACTAATCAAATAGAGAAAATCAAAGTCGCCACTTAGCATGTAGTGAGAAGATTTTACAAGCATATTTTTTATATCAGACTCTGTATTATGGCCTCCAGAGATTATGATTTCTTTAACAAGATTTGTTGTCCAGTCCCTAGTAGAGTCTCCATTTTGTTGGCTTTTAAACTTGTTCCCACATAGTGCCAGGTCTACACTATGATTGACAAACTGGTTAGTCTTCGCTCCAAAGTCTGACAGGGAAAAAGTGTCAATTAATGAGGACCGAGGGCATCCTCCTTCTACTTTGAGCTCCACATCACTCAGGTGGGTATTGCCTCATCTGCACACTCATGACTCTTCTTGATGACTGAAAGGCCTACAGATGTATTATTGTGGAATAGTTACCAGACTGCTATAGGTATCATGTACCCCAATGAAATCAAATCTGATGTAATAACCTGCTTGCATGCAATGAGTCTGAAAACTAGAGAACTACACTAACAGCATAAAAGGGAAAGATGGTTCATTGACTGATTTTGATTTTAATGGGTTTGAAAGGATCTCTAAGATATCCTAAGTCTCTCATAGACTAGTGCCTTATCCAATGGGCCACAAAGTCAAATACCCTACTACAAGAGACAACTATGAAACAAGAAAATAATATATTCAATGTGTTGATGCCTTACATCAATCACACACCATGACCAAACCTCAACTTAGCACCCACCTATGTATTTAAGTATGTTATTATCCACTCAAAGGATTTTAACCCTCCCCTTAGAAGAGACCTATAAATAGATAATACATTTACCAGCATCCACTAGAAGATAAGCATGACATATCCTTGACACCTCAGCTCATACATACATGAACACTAACCCTGAACCAGTTATCTTTGTGAAGACAACTCCACTTGCAAACACTTAGGCAATGCAAATAGAAAAATCAAACACCCTTGATGTATGATTAATGAATCAGAATTCAAATGGAGATAGCTTGGTAACAGTAAGATTATATCAAATCCTCATACATAAGACAAATCTGTTACAATATGCATTATATTCTTAGAAAACCAGAGAGGAAAGAGGGAACTCTATATGCAGAGAAAAGGAAATATCTATAGGAAAAGGACCCTTCACTTAGAATGAGAAAGGAACTCTAAGCTGGAACCCTTACAAAGTCAAAATTTTAACAATTTATACCACTAGCTACCTTGGAAACCCAAAATAGGTTACAACAAGCTACAGACAACTAGGGCTAGGGTTTTCACCCACCACACCATCTAAAACAGTCACAAATTTATTGTGAGGATGAAAACCAGGTGACCCAAGAGAAAGCAAATCCAAGAATGAACTATAATCATGAAAATCTGCGAGCTCAGTACAGAACACTAGGGATAACCATGAGAACTAGTACAAATCACCACTTGCAAAAATCTTCTTGAGCTCAAAAACATACTCCACTAGGTACAAAACAACTTCTACAATCAACTCATAGGAGCCCTAGATCAGACTGCAACACCTATCGCAACCAAACCGATCAGAAATAGCTAGAAAACATTCAATTTTGGTACCTCCTATAGAAAAAACCCTTCTACAAATTTGAAATCTAGTAGCAACGGTCACATGAAAAATTTTAAAATGCCACCGTAGATCTCTTCCTCTTCCTAGAAAATCAAGTAGCCACATCTAATCCACAACAGTCACTGGCCCCTTTGAAAGATCATCGGTCTAGTCAGTAGTCAGCAACCTATTGGAAAAGAGCACCTCAGCAGCACCGACATCGTGGACCCGCCTGAACTCTGCAACTGTGATGTCAAAATAGTTGTCGCATGATTGCATAGCCATGAAATGGGCTATGCGAACATGCGACAACCCGCAGACCTTTACCTTGTAGCATAACCGCCGCTGTTGAGTTAATGTAAAATGTCAGTCGCATGATCGCATAGGCTGGAAAGATTCCATGCGATCACATGACAACCACAGGATCAAAAATCTTTCCAAATGAACCAGGCCCATTTTCCATCCTGCCACCTCAGACCAACCGGAAGATGCTAAATCACCACCCGCCACCGGGCCCCAACACAACATGGCAACTAGTCGCATGATCACATGTCAAAAAACTCTGACATGTGATCATGTGACAGCCAACCACAGGCTGCCACATAACCACCAGCGGGACCACTACCATCCCCACCAATGAGCCCCATGCACAAGTAAGGAACTGGTCGCATGGTCGCATGTCAAAAAATTTTGACATGTGATCATGCAACAACCAATCAATTAAAACCTTTCGAAGACCCGAGCCCACCAACCGGTTGGACTTGCGTAGATAGGAAACACCAACAAATAGGGTAGAAGTACGAGGTTGAAAACACACAGGGTTTTCCATGAGAGATAAAAAACACACAGGGTTTTCAACCAAAGATTGAAGACATCCAAGGTTTTCATGTAGACCAAAAGGTAGCAGGGAGACTGAAAACATCATAGGTTTTCAAAAACATTTTGGGTTTTCGACACTTAGGTAGATTCTGAAACTATTTCTTGCAAACTTTAAAACTTGAATATCTCCCTGGGTTTTACAATTTAGGAGATGCGATTTGAACTGGAGCAAGGTGAAAACATGAAGAACCTATGGCTAAGAGCACACACCATGAAACATTGGGGATCTACTTCACAAAATAAAAATGTGACTGCAGGTCGGGTGGGACAAAATTACAAAACTTGCAAGGAAGAGGCCATTTCCAAAGGATTTTTGCTATGACAAGAAAATGGCTTAACAAACTCCTCCAATCCAGACACTTGATCATAATATTTCAAATTAAAATGAACTTTTGTACAAGAGGTTTGGGCATTTAAATTTCAAAAATTTATCTTCTATTGATAAATATTTTATTGGGCTTCCAAGGCTAAACAAAATCCAAGATGGATTTTGCAAGGGATGCACTCTAGGTATGAACATTAAGAGCACTTTTTATTCTAGTGAAAGCATAGCCAAAGATATTCTAGAATTAACTCATTCTGATTTATGTGGTCCTATGTTAGTTGCGTCCCTTAGTGGTTTTGGGTACATTATGTTACTTTCATAGATGATTATTCTTGTAAGTGTTGTATTTGCTTTGTCAAGTCTAAATAATCAAATGAGGTGTTGTCCTATTTTAAAGAATTTAAAGCTTTGGTTGAAAATTTATCTAACAATAAAATTTAGACTCTAAGGTCTAATAATGAAGGAGAATACATGTCTAGCATCTTTCATAACCTTTTTGTTGAATTTGGGATTAAGAGGGAGTTTTGTGTCTCCTACAATCCTCAACAAAATGATTTTGTTGAAAGAAAGAACATGAAAATTGTTGAGGCATAAAAGGCTATGATTCATGATATGGATATTCAAACCTTTCTATGGGTAGAGGCTTGTAGGATAGTAATTCATATTCATAATAGAAGTCCTCACTAGATTCTAGATAATATAACTCCAGAAGAAGCCTTTATAGGGATCAAACCTGATATCAATTACTTTAGAATTTTTAGATGTGGGTATGTGCAGGATTATGGTATGCCAAAAAGTGACGATGTGAAAAAGAAGTCCTGATGAAAAATAACTATAACTTTCAAATAATATAACATTTTTTAAATCTGAAATATACATCACATTCTATACTTCACCTAATACAATAATAATAAATAATTATTTCAATTTGATGAAGTTTACACTAAGTTAAGGTGGTCAGACATGAGAGTTTTCATATTCAGAAAAATTTGTAGCAGAAAAATCATAATTAATTATTTACTTGAAAAAAATACAAAAATATATACATCACATCCGAACACAAGTCTACTATTTTTATCTAGAATCTTATAAAAAATATCATCATTTGATTTTGTTTAATGTGGTTAGACATACACCTACTTGTTATCTTTCTAGTGTTGATTGATAGACTTATTGAAAAATAGCTACAACTTTGAAACTACACAACATTTTTGAAATCCAAAACATGTGTCACATTCTATGATTTTCCTACTACAAGAAAAATAAAAATAAAAATCAATTTGATAAAGTTTAGACTAAGTTAACATAGTCAAACATGAAAATTTTTGTATTTTAGAAAAGTTGTTGAGGAAAGATCATAATTAATTGTTTACTTGGAAAAAATGACAAAAAAATATGTGTCACATCCAGACATGAGTCTACTACTTATATCTAGAGTATTGTAAAAAAGAATTATCATTTGATTGTGTTTAAGGTGGTCAGACATACACCTACTTCTTATTTTCTTCCTGAAAATTTCATACTACTACATTGAAATTTGAAATTTTCAAAATATAGAATAATTATTTTTCAAAAAAGGCCTAGAATCTTAGAAACTAAATTCAATTTTCTACATATTCTCTTCTTACATATTTTTGATATAATATTTATAACTTATTCAAATTTTTATGTCAACTTGCCTAAACCTGATTTTTTGAATTTTCATTGCCACTTAAGGGCCTAGTTTGGCATACCATGATCTTGCACATACACATGTCCTTATTCTCATGTTCAAAAGGAGAAAATATAAAATCTCAAACCTTCTTGGAGAAAAGACATTTTTTTTGGTTACAATGATTCTTAAGAATCCTTTAGGATATATTTCCTAGGTCAAAGCAAAATTGAAATCAATAGGCATGTTACTTTTAATGAGGATGCAACCTATAGGAAATCTAGTGATTCTATATTGTCCAATCTAATAGAGATGATTTTGAGGCTCCTCTAGACTTATATATGGCTGATCCAAATCCACCCTCAAAGACTCAAAGGGAGAATACAAATTTAATTGATCCTACTAATCCAATTGATCGAATTGAATCTATAGACATTTCGGCAGTTCCCAGTAATTATTCAGGCAATAGGAAAAACCCCTAGTGGGCCAAAAACATTATGGAAGGAGCTAAAAATTATGTAGCCCCCTGTAGGCCTCACAAGTATGTAAGCTATGTAGCCTTGTTGAGTCACATTTTAGCTTCCAAGCCTTCTAATGTTGAATAATCTTCAAATCAACAAGTTTGGAAAGATGTCATGATGGAAGAATATTAGTCTATCATTAGAAATGATGTATGGGGCATTGTTCCAAGACCAAAAATTAAATCATTTGTTTCATCTAAATGGCTATTTAAGATTAAGCATGCAAATTATGGAAGTACATAAAAGTACAAGGCCAAATTTTTAGCTAGAGCATTTTCTCAAAAGGAAGGGATAAACTATGAAGAAACCTTTGCACTAGTGGCTTGCTACACTTCCATCAGAACCATCATTTCCATTGCAATAGTGAAGGGATGGAGACTTAATCAAATGGATGTAAACAAACCTTCTTAAATGGAGTCATTGAAGAGGAAGTATACATAGAGAATCTAGAAGGATTTATCATTCCTGACAGGGAGTCTTAAGTTTGCAAAATGAAAAAGTCATTGTATAGCTCAATAAATCTCTGTGTGCTTGGTATGATTGAATTGATCACTATCTTGTGTGCTTGGGTTTCTAAAAGAATTATGTTGATCCTAATCTATACTTCAAGGTATGTGATGAAAAAGTTCTAATTTTAGTCTTGTGTGTGGATGATTTATTTCTCATGGGTAATGGTGATCTCATTATCAAATGCAACAAGGAGTTAGCTTCAAAATTTAAAGTGGAACAACTTGGATTGTTGCACTATTTCCTTGGTCTTGAGCTATAGAAAAAATCAAATGAAATTGTTTTAAGTCAAGGTAAATAGGAAATTGATGTATTCAGAAGATTTGGTATGTTAGAATGGAAATCTATGGTGACTCCCATGGAAGTAAATCTTAAAAAGTTGCATGATGATGCAGCTTAATTAGATTTAGTTGGTCCTACTTTTTATAGGCCTCTAATTAGTTCTTTGATTTACTTGGTTAACACAATAGATGATATAGGTTATGTAGTTAATAAATTAAGTCAATTTATATGTGAACCAAGGATAATCCATCTTGTGGTAGCCAAACATATATTAAGATACATTCATGGTATAGTAGGATATGGGTTAAAATACTCCTCTTTTGTTAAGCTAAGGTTAGAAGGGTTCTCTAATTCAGATTGGGAAAGTTGTGTACATGATAGAAAGGGAACCTCAAGTTATTTTTTCAGTACTGGCTTAACTATGGTTTCCTCGTGTAGTAGGAAACAATCTTGTGTTTCTTAGAGTACTACCAAAGAAGAATATGTTGTGGAATGTGTAGTTGAAAGAGAATCTATGTGGCTTCATAAAATACTTGAAGATTTATTTGGGAAGCCTTTGGAACCTATAGTAATTATGTATGATAACCAATGTTGTGTGATTCTTTCCATTAATCTAGTGTTTCATGATAGAACCAGACTCATGGAGATTGTAATTTTATTACTTGAGAGATATGGTTCAAAGGAATGTAGTTGAACTAAATTATATTTGTATAGAGGAGCATACTGGGGACATTCTCACCAAGACACTTCCAAGACTGAAATTCTACTATTTTTGAGAAAATCTTGTCTTAGGAAAGAATGATTCTCTTACCGAGAGAGAATCCCAGCCTTAGTGATTCATTTATTATGATTAATACATTATTTTGTGGGATAAGTTTTAGGTGAAGGAACTTGTTCCACCCTTTATGTGTATGAAAGGTGGTAATGCATTCTTCTCTAGGAGAAGCTTGAGGTGAAAGCCCTTGTTCCACCCTCTATGACTAGACAAGATGGTAATGGATTCTTTTCTAAGAGAAGTTTGAGGTGAAATCCCTTGTTGCACCCTCTATGAGTAGGCAAGGTGGTAATGAATTATTATTTGGGAGAAATTTGAGATGAAATCCCTTGATCCACCATCTGTGAGTAGGTATGGTGGAACAACCCTCAACAAGTAGGCAAGGTGGCAATGCATTCTTCTTTGGGAGAATTTTGAGGTAGGTATTGTGAATATTATGCTTCTGACTCATCCTCTAGGAATAGCTATGAATATTGTTATGCTGAAATAAAAAATTGATGTAGGAAATTTATGATGAGATTTTGTGTTAACACTTTCTTTGGTTGTATTTATGAGCACTTGTCATGAGATAAAAAAAAATGAAGATCTCTTTATTACTAAGAGGGAGTTTTAAATTCTTAGTAGCCATGAGAAATATCTTTTAACTTAGATGATTGTCAAAGATTCATTTTCTTTTCCTTATGTGTATATTTTAGCTTTGTTGCTCCTCTCAATGTTCATATTCTTTATTATTATGTTTGTTCCTCTCTTCTCCATGTTCGTGCTGAGGATTTCATCTTTTGGCTAATAATTTTCAATCAGTCTATTGTTTTTGTTTTCTATCTTTATGGCATCTTAACTACTTTGTTATGTTTGTTGAGTTGTAGCTATACTCAAACCATTTGGCACATCTTATCTCTTTCTTAACCATTGTTTTTTTTAGTAATGTCGATGACATATAATTGTCACTAGTAATACTTGGAAAATGAGTCTTTTTATTACTTCATATTTATTATCTCATATGTTTATGATGCCATCTATTTTTCTTAGTCACATTGGCTCATGCTTGTTGAGGCTATTGAGTTTCATAATGACATCAAGACAAATGGTTGGCTTCTTGAAATGTCAATGGGGCCTTGTAATTAAGAGTCTCCCACCTCTCACATTTTGTATCTTTTATTTATTTACACAGTATAATTTGAAAATATGGATTAAATGTATGGTCTGTTCTCGGTATTCATGATTTTTTTTTCTAACTACGTTTACAGTGAGATTATATTAATCTTCCATTATTGCTTTGAAATTATGTGTGTGTGTGAAAACATATATCTTCATGCTATTTTTCTATAATGAGAAAAATATATATGATCATATTTTGTATTTAGTGAAGATAACGATTTTAGTGACCATATTTTTGTAATGAGTTTTATATTATTGTATTCATCTCATTGAGATTCAAGGGACAATGATAATGTTGTCTATTGTAAAAGATTTGATTATGTTCAAACATTATCTCATATAATTGATTGAATTCTAAAGTCATCAATAATTTGTATTTACTTTAATGAACTCAATAAAGGTACTATCTTTGTGTGGGATGGGGTTTTCACCCTCAGGTGGAGGGTTTTCTTAGCATATCATCTTGTGTTCATTGATTATTTATTTTTGAGCTTCAATTCTTTATTTTATGGATTTGATTTAAATATTTAACATAAAGGTTGTTCATACTTGATATCAACATATTCACATGGTCATGTAAATGAAACCATGCATATTGCATAAAAACTATCAACATGTGTATAAAAAGTTCATTTCATTACATAGATGATTTTCATAGGAAATACATAAGTTAGTGTTGAAATATTCAAGTAATTTCTTTGAAAAAGTTATAAATAAGAAAAAGACAAGGATTTTGTGACCCCTAGATTCAACATTTCAATAAATTGACATGATTACATAATTTGAAGAATTGTCTTTTTTATCTGTAAGACCTCCATATAATGAAGAAATTGTGATATGTCTCTTATTAATTGACCAAAATGTGTAATTATGTAATCAATTAATTAATTAATTAATAGTTATGCACTAAATAAATCTATTAAATTTGGTTAGATTTTGTATTTGATATTTCTCTATATTGTGTATTTGATTATTCTTTATGCACCACCAAGTGCTATTAGAGAAAATATTAGAAAATTTATATCAGTTTGTGGATTAAAGAGACAAAGTTAATGATCTGAAGATTATTGCCAAAATAAAGGTCGCAATACTTTTTAAAATAATTTATGAAAATGTCATAATATTATAAGAATATATAAGGAGGAAACCATATTTTTAGAATTAAAAAATGTGGAAAGCCACTAATATTTATTCATATTTAGAAGGAGAAATACATAGCTGAAGATAAAGAGATGGAAAACTCAAAATGGGCCGCCCTTCCTCCAAAAATATGAAAACAAAATATACCTGAAGATCTATCCCAAATTTTGTAGTTTTTCATCTTAATGTGGATCATAAATAATATGTACCATAATTTGAAATTATACAACATAAAAATTATTGGATTAATTTATGGAAAGTTAAATACTGAGAGGGGAGGGGAGAATCAGTACTTTAATATCATGAAACACAACTTATAAAACCATGATTTTTGGTCTTGTAAAAATCCTTGTTAGGGGAAAAAACTACAGTGGGGATGGTACCGACAATAAATCACTACTGTAGTAAAAATCTTTCTCAGTTAGAGATACAATGTTAGCTATAATTTCTGATAGCTTACCCAATTAAGAGTGATAATCCTGTTAAGAGTCTAAAGACTTATTCAATCTACCTTGCTAAAGGATTTTACAACTCTAATATAACAGATGTACCCTGCTAATGGATTTAAAATTTAAGAATGTTAGGTCCTACTCGATTAAGAGCTTTTACAATTCTGATTACACACTTAATTTTTACTTAAATAGTATGTAATGCTCACATCAACATATGCTTATCAGATGCAGTATGCTCACTAACAATTTACCTCATACTATACTTGCAATTTCACTTCAGTACTCGGTGACTTCAACTTTGTAACATATTCACAATTCTCTTCTTACTACTCTATTACTCGATGGCTTCTTTTCACATTACCTTCACACTTAACTCTAAATGATCATCACATGTTCTCTACAATTTATCCTTTGTATCACTCATTGATCTTCACATACTGATCCATTTATAATTGATCTAGAAGTGGTGCAAACATTCTTGAATCATCTCCTTAAGCAGTGCTAGCATTGGTTACATCTCCAATGCATATATTACTTTTAATACTCATTGGTGGATTTCACCTTGTAATCATGCAAAACTATCATATTTAATGTTGGAAACTAAAATTGAAACAATTTTTATATTGTCATTGATGTCAAACCTTAACTGGTGAGACAATTTCTATCTAGTAAAGTGTCATATCAATTGATTAATGAAGAGGATTTGAAAAGAGGAGATAACAAGAAGACTTAGTGAAAGGTTGAGTTATGAGAAACTACAATGGGTACTTGATTAGTTGGCACATTGGAAAGGTAATGTGTTGTTTATCTATAACACTAGGTAAAGAAGATAGTTGACTTGAAGCATAAAAGAAAGGAGGAAATAAATTCTATAAGCATAGGGTTAACCGATAAAAATAGTAGAAGATTAAGAAACTTAAGTATAAGCTGAGTGATGCTAGTATTGACTGAGTGCTAGTATAAGCTGAGAAAATATAGTGTTGACCAAGCATCAGTAATTACCAAGTATCATAAATTTGACTGAATGAAAATAGTGACTACCAAGAAGAACAATTTTAGCGATGATTGAGTTATCCAGTAAAGACCAAGCAAAAGAACACAATGATGACTGAGTGTCAGTATTTTATAGTTTGTGAAGGGATTGAGATTCTCAGCTGACATATTTGAATTCTTGGAATATGTAAAACATGTTGAAGATAAGGATGAATGACTTGGAAAATTTAATGCATGGATTCAAGGAAAATGTTTTGGAAGTATCTAGAAGGATAAGAAGGAGAACAAAATCTTGGAAGGATTCGATCAATCTGACCTAAACCTAAGATCTACAGAGATGATTAAGTGGAAAAAGATTAAACTACCTAGTTAAGGATGTATAAGGATAACCTAATTATGTGTTATGTGAGAGGTTGATTCAGTCAATAGGCAAACCTAAATAGAAGGCTGAAAAGAGATGTGAAGAACTGAGAATAGATGTGAAGAACTAAGAATAACTATGAAGTGGTGATTTCTTGAAGGAGTTCCAAGAAGACCAAAGATGGAGATGATAATGAAGGCTAGTTAGTGGATCAACATATGAGCTATATTGGATCTATATTTGCAAAGTGATTGGTATATTTCAGATCAAACCTATTGTTACTTTCTAACCATTGTATTAGTTGAAATCATTTAATCAGGGTTGACCTAATAGTCATTTGTAAATAATTTAATCAAGGTTGCATTCTAATGGGATGTTCTTAAGTCCTCTAACAAGGCCACTCCTAAAAGGGTGATTAAATCCTTTAACATGTTCACACCTAACAATGTGTATTGTAACCTTTAAGAAGGTTGGATCCTCACAGAGCTTACTTTAGAAGAGTAAAAATTTGGTAGCATGTTACTAGTGGTTTTCTCCCAAATTGGGTTTCCATGTTAAATCCTAGTGTCATACTTGTGTGAATGTTATTTTATGTGTTTACTATTAAGAGTTTTATATTATGTAAGTTGATTACTTTTGGATAGTTGACTACAATTTTATGTTAGTAGTTATATGCTATAGAGACTGAGTGGATTGTTGAATAGATCTAAGTTGGTTAAAGTGTTTAAAAGTTCAATTGCTACATCTAGACCCAAGGATAACTAATTCAACCCCCTCTCAGTTATTATAAAATCATTCTAACAATTGGTATCAGAGCTTGTGGATCTTGTAAGGAAAAATTTTAAGGTACTTGGATCTAAAGATGAAGATGTAAAAAAAGGAGGTACCAAAGCTGAATAAGGAGAACTTCCCTACATGAAAAAGTTTGATGAAACTACACCTAGATGGAATCAAAGATGAAACAAAATACTATGTAGAAAATGAATATATACCAATACCGACACCTTTTACAACACAATCAAGGAATTTTGGAGATTACATCACACCCAAGTTATCCTAAATTTGAAAACATGAAGGATTGTACTACTACAAAGAAAATGTAGGATACAGGGACAGTTATCTATGGTGGAGAAAAAAATGTACTAAGAGACAAATCTGAAAGATTGAGAGGTAAGTTTGATGGAATGATAATGTTAGAAGGTGAAACTATTGTACAATATTATGGCTGAGTTAAAGAATTTGTGAATGTTATTAGAGGAGCTAATGGAAATATAGATGATGAAACTGTTATTAGCAAGGTATTGAGAACCCTACTTCCTATTTATGCTATTAGAGTTTTTGCAATACATGAACTGAGATATTCTCCTGGTAACAACCTAACTTTGGAAGGTCTGGTTGGTATATTTGCTACTTTTGAATTGTCAAATTTTAATAAATTCACCACTCATAATATTGAATCTGCATTCAAATCTCAATTGGTTCTTCATAAGTCCAAGAAAGAAAAATAAAAATGTGTGAATAGTGACATTGATACCTCTGATGATGACCTTGATGATCTTGATGTAGTGATGGCTAGAAGACTACCTAGAGGAAAAGGAAAATTCAAAGTTAAACTTCCTATAATCTATTTTTAATGTAACAAAGTTGGATGTATTGCAGCAAGATGTCCTGATAGGAATGATGAGGATAAAAGAAGAGAAAGAAAGTACAAATACAAAAGGGATGGAAATGACTACATAAGGTACAAGGACTACAAGGACAAAGGTAAGAAATCTTGTTATATTGTTGAAGAAGAAACTAACAGTGAATCTAGTGAATCTTATGATCATGATGTAGGAGTTGTTTATGTTTCTATGAAAGATTATTCTGGTGAAGATGATTAAATTGAACTTACTTCATATGTGAGTAAAGGTGATAGATGTATAATTTATAGTGGTTTCTCACATCATATGACTGGTGATAAAAGTAAGTTTGAAAATTTAAATCATTACAAAGATAGTACTGTTAAGTTTGCAAATGATGCACCATGTCTTGTGAGAGGAAAATGATCAATAAGATTGACTGATAAGATCAAATGTGACAATGCTTATTGGGTTGAAGGACTTAACTATAATGTTTTGGCTATTACACATAGTTGAGTAGTTCTGGTTACCAAGTTTAATTCCATCACAAAAGGCTAAGATCTTTGATGCTACTAGTGAACTAATTGGAAGTGGAGAACATACAAGAGGTAATTTTTTCTATCTAGACCTATCTGATGAGACATGTTTGTTTGCACAATTTGATTATGTATGGTTATGGCATAGAAGGTTGTGTCATGTTAACTTTGGTAATTTGGAAAGCATTTGTAAGATGATAAGAGTAAGAGGGTTATGAAGATTGAAGAAACCTGATAATGTGATGTGTAAATAATGTCAATTGGGAAAATGGAAAAGTCTAGTTTCAAGAGAAAAACCTATACTTCTGATAATATTTTGGAATTGATTCATACTATCCTTTGTAGAACTATTGGAGTGAAAAGGTACTATGGTGATAAATATTTCATTCTATGTGTTGACAATTACTCTAGAATGATGACTGTGATATTTCTTAAAGAAACATATGACACCTTTCAGTTGTTTAAGTTGTATTTTGCAAAGGTTGAGAAAGAAACAGGTAAAATCTTGAAATGTCTAAGATCTGACACAGGAGGAAAGTTCATATCTAATGAGTTTAACATATTCTATAATCATACAGGAATAAAAAGATAGATGTCTACACCAAGGACTCCTCCAAAGAATGGTATGGCAGAAAGAAGGAATAGATCAATCATGGATTGTGCTAGAACACTGATGATAGAGGAAAATTTTGCACAAGAGTACTGGAGATAAGATGTAAGTATAGTTTTCTATACCTTGAACTAAGTACAAGTCAAGAAAGGTACAAATGCTACACCTTTTGAGTTATGGTATGGTTATGCACCTAATGTGAAACACTTTAAAGTCTTTGGAAGAAAATGCTATATACTGAAGGACAATAGGAATGGAAAACTTGATGTTAAAAGTGATGAAGTCAAATTCCTAGGTTATTCCACTAAGACAAAAGCTTATAAGTGTTTGAATTCTAACAATAAAAAATTTGTGGAAAGTGAAAATGTTAGAGTTGATGAATATGCAGAAAAGTATGAAGTTGAATACAAGCAATGTACCCAAAGATTAAAGATATTTTGTATATATGAATGAAGGAGAGCCTAGAAATTTACCTAAACTAGAGAAAAAAGTTGTCGAGTTACAACAAGAGTCTGTCAAGTTACAAAAGGAAGATGTCAAGTATCACAAAGTAACTACCAAAAAATGAGAAGAGGAAACAAAGATACAAAATGAACCTGAAGTGAATTTTCTTGATGAACCTAAAGAACATCAAGAAGAAGAAAGGAGACTGAAGCCTACATTATCACAATATGTGAGAAGACATCATAAAAAATATCAAATCATTGGAGAAAAATAATTAGGAGTCGTGACAAGAAGTAAGCTGGAAAACCAAACATGCTAGAAAACTAAACATGCTTATTATGTGAGTTTGAGCCCAAATCAGTGAAAGAATCTTTAGATAATGAAGATTGGATTCAAGCCATGAATGAAGAAATTGAGAAAATAGAAAAGAACAAAACTTGGACACTGGTACCTAGATCAAAGGACAAAAATGTTATTGGAACCAAGTGGATATTTAGAAACAAGCTGAATGAGCATGGAGAAGTCAAAAGAAACAAGTCTAGATTGGTATACAAAGGGTATGCACAAGAAGAAGACAATGACTATGGGGAGACATTTGCCCTAGTTGCTAGATTGGAAGGAGTTAGAACTCTACTTTCATAAGAAGCTTACAAAGGATTCAAAGTGTATCAGATGGATATCAAATCTACATTTCTGAATGGAATACTGGAAGAAGTATACATTGAATAGCTAGAAGGATTTGTACATCCAAACAAGAGGAACATGCTTTGTAAGCTACACAAAGCATTGTGTGGATTGAAATAAGCCCATAGAGCATGGTATGAAAGATTGTATAATTACTTGGTCAAAATTGGTTTTGTACGGACTAATGAAAATAACAATCTATACTTAAAGACTGAAAAAGAAAAAGGGATATTGTTAGCTAAAATATTAGTTGATGATATCATATTTGGAGGACACGATGCACTGTGCCAAACATTTGCAAATGAGATGCAAACTAAATTTGAGATGTCTATGTCTGGAGAGATGAAATTCTTTATTGATTTGCAAGTTTATCAGATGAAGAAAGGTATCTACATGTTATCAATCTAAATATATCAAGGAGATACTAAAAACCTTTGGCATGGAAGACTCTAGACCAGTAAGTACACCCATGGCTACAGGACAAAAACTATCAAAGAGTGATTATAAAATAGAAGTGAATCAAACCTTGTATAGGTCAATGATTGGAAATCTACAATATGTTGTTCACAATAGACTAGATATTGCACTAGAAGTGGGGATTATTCTTATATTTTCTATAAATCCTAAGGAGAATCACATGATGGTAGTGAAAAGGATACTGAGATATCTAAAAGGAATAGAGGATTATGGATTGTATTACAAGAAGAATGATAAGTTTGAACAGAAAGTTTATACTGATGAAGATTAGGTAGGAAATGTGGATGATAGAAAGAGTACAAGTGGTGTCGCATTATTTCTAGGAAAGAGATTAGTTTCATGGACAAACAAGAAATATAATTGCATTTCTCAATCTACAACGGAAACTCAATATGTAGTAGCAATATTTAATTGGTCAAACATAGTGTCAATCAAGCAATTGTTGAAAGGTATGAAGGAAGAGATCACTGAGCCATTTGTTATTTTTGTGTGATAACACAAGTGCTATCAATATATCAAAGAATCCTATGATGCACACTAAAAAAAAGTATGTTACTATAAAGTATCATTACTTGAGAGAGCTAGTTTAAGACAAAGAAGTGAGATTGGACTATGTGAATACAAAGGAACATTTGGTAGATATATTCACTAAAGCTTTACCTAAAGATGCACATGAGTATTGAAGAGATAAATTAGGGGTGATTCCCCTAACTGAGGCCACCTAAATCAAATAGGAGTGTTACATCAAATGTATTACTCAAAATATCTGACAAATTGATGCAAGGAGGTCACACTTTAGGACTTGCCTAAATTTGTGAAGATTAAAGCACAAGATGTTGATCAGTCATAAGGAAAATGATAGTGGGAGTATATAGTTTAGAAAGTTGACATAAAGATATCTACATGATGAAGATTAATGAGAAATTTGAAAGTATCTTTGGCATTGTTATCAAAGAGGGGGAGGTCAAGTAATTTGAGGGAGATATTCAAAAATGAAGTTACCATCAGCTAATAAGAGATAAATTTATAAATGAGGGAGAGATTTAGTAAAATTATTGATGCACAGATAAAGAGGGAGAGATATATCCAAGATAGATCTGATATTCAAATTGGATGAGAATCAGAATGAAGCTAAGGACATTAGTGAAGATATATTGATAGAATAAAGAGAGAGTTGAGAAATGTTGCTTTAATACATAATTTTTGGATTGTATGGTAAGTAAGCAAAGAGTTAAGAATATGGTTTCCATTAATGTGAAAGAAGGATATTGTTGTAAACTGCAATTAAAAAAATTTTTATATTGTCATTGATGTCAAACCTTAACTGGTGAGACAATTGCTATCTAGTAAAGTGCCATATCATTTGATTGATGAAGAGGATTTGAAAAGAGGAGATAGCAAGAAGCCCTAGTAAAAGGTTGAATTATGAGAAACTAAAATGGGTACTTGATTAGTTGGCACATTGGCAAGGTAATGTGTTTTTTATCTATAACACTAAGTAAAGAAGACAGTTGACTTGAAGCATAAAATAAATGAGAAAAGAAATTCTGCAACATAGGCTTGACCGAGATAAAGAGAAGGTTAAGAAACTTAATTATAAGCTGAGTGATGCTAGTGCTGACTGAGCACTAGTATAAGCTAAGAAAATATAATGTTGACCAAGCATCAGTAATTATAGAATATCAAAAATTAGACCAAGAAGAAATAATGACTGCCGAGAAGAATAGTTTGAGCGATGACTGAGTTATCTATTAAAGAATGAGTGTTAATATTTTACAGTTTGTGAAGGGATCAAGATTCCCATCTGACATAGTTGAATTCTTGGAATACATAAAATGTGTTGAAGATAAGGATGAATGACCTGGAATATTTAATGCATGGTAAGCCATTTTTATACATGGATTCAAGGAGAAGTTTTGAGAAGTATCTAGAAGAATAAGAAGGAGAATAGAATGTTGGAAGGATTTGATGAATCTGACCTAAAATTAAGATCTATGGAGATGATTAAGCGGAAAAACATTAAACTAACTAGTTAAGGAGGTATAAGGATAACCTAATTGTAGGTTATGTGAGAGGTTGATTCAGTTGATTAGGGAACCTAAGAAGAAGGCTAAAAAGAGTCATGAAGAGCTAAGAAGAGTTGTGAAGTGGTGATTTCTTGAAGGAGTTCCAAGTAGACCAAAGATGGAGATGATAATGAAGGCTAATCACTGGATCAACATATGAGGTATATTGCATCTTTATTTTCAAAGTGAGTTGTATGTTTTAGATCAAACCTACTATTACTTTCTAACCATTGTGTTAGTTGAAATCCTTTAATCAAGATTGACCTAACATTCATTTGTAAATTTGTTAATCAAGGTGACATTCTAATGGGATGTTCTTAAGTCCTCTAACAAGGTGATTAAATCCTTTAACAAGGTCACACTTAATGGTGTGTAATGTAACCTTTAATAAGCTTATCTCCTCACAAAGCTCACTTCAAAAGTGTGAAAATTCGATAGCATGTTACTGGTAGTTTTTTGCCAAATTGGGTTTCCATATAAAATACTGGTGTCAAACTAGTGTGAATGTTATTTTATGTGTTTACTATTAAGATTTTTACATTCTACAAGTTGATTACTTTTGGACAGTGGACTGCAAGTTTATGTTACTAGTTATATGCTATAGAAACTGAGTGGATTACAAAAATGATCTAAGTTGGTTGAGGTGTTTAAAAGTTGAAATAGTACATCTAGACCTAAAGATAACTAATTCATCCCCCCTTCTAAGTTATTCTAAAATCATTCTAACAATTTAAAACTCTAATGTTTCATCAAATAATCTCCTCAATATTTCTAAAATATTTCTTCTTAGTGTCCAAATTCAATGTATCTGTAGATTCTTCTTATGTTGGTCTGTGTTTCTTGGTAATACATTTTCTTCTTCTTGGTAACATGTATGTTCTCTTAGATTGGTAACTATTGTAACTCTCAATAACTCCTCGGTGCTTGGCACTCAGTCTTCCTTTCTCTACCTTTCTCAGTGTATTTTCCTTATTCCTTTTACTGAAATTGTGTTTCCTTTACTTCCCTTTACCGACTAGCTTATTTTCTTTACCGACTTGACTATCCTTCATTACTAAATAATTTTGACAATCAATATGACATAATAAAAAATATTTAAAATAAAACAAATCTATAGGAGTATCAATCTCTCCTTTGGCATTAGTTTGGCATCTTTGTTAAAAACCTTCAAAGTTATCAAAATTTGTGTCCTTAGGAAAATATGATCATGTATACACTTCTCGATAAAATTCCTTATATCTCCTTTATGCAATTGCTTAGTGCTCATTACTCATTATTCCCGCTATAGTAATGCTCCCTATATACATAACACTCGATATCTCCTTTTTTTTACTATACAATATATTATCCCCCTTTTTTATGTTCTATAATATATCCCCATTTTTAGATAAAAATGCCAAAAATAAAATTTAATTACTATTTATCTGTTGGAGGCATCTTATCAAACATATTGCTATGCATCTTTCAATGATAATGTCCATGACTTGTTTATTGTCTGTAATTATACAATTTTCTCTCCAATGTCAATTGCTAGACTTATCATGCTATCCATGTCACTTATATCAGGGGTGTTCACTAAGTCTTTAGCCTTATGAGTATGTTTTTGCAGTGACTCTATCTGTGGTATCAAAAATGTTTTCAACTCCATGAGTTCTATTCAGATTTTGTTCTCCTCTTTCCTCAACTCATGTTGCACTACTATTAGGTGCTTCATCCTTTGATAGTAAACCTTGAATGTGTCAGGATCGATTGTGACCTTGGCTAGCTGCTCACTCAATTCCTTCTCAATTGATTTAGTTTTTTCCTTTATATATTTTATGAAATTTGAAATCAATTTTTTTTAAATAATAAAATAATATCTTGCAATTCTTTCTCTAACTTATTAACCAATTTAGAAAGTGTTACCTTGTTAAATTCTATCAATTAATGTAACTCTTCAATTATCTTATGTTTCATTTTTTTCCTATGCACTTGCATCAGATATTTTGTGGTCTCACTACATAGTTGATTGATTTGACTCACCAGTTCACTAAATTGACTGTATATACTTACCTTCTCATTTATATTGACATCTAGTATAATCTCCTACAATATCTCTTTAAAATTCTCAAGAACATCTATTTTCTATTTCTTTTCTAATAACTTATGTTGTGCTACTTTCCTCTTGAGTAAATCTCCAAATTCTAATAACTCCTTGGGGCTTAAGGTGGAGATGTCAAGTTTCGGTATTACAATTGGCTAGCTTAAGTCAACTATTTCCTTCTTGTGCTTTATCTTCTTTGATTTCTTCTTTCCAATTTGTAAACTCTCCAGTAGATAACTTCATATCAAAATTTGTGGTAGTAGACTTTTTATCTTCAATTACGTCATCTCTTTCCTCTTTTTTTTCCTTCCTTCTTTTCTTCTTGTTTCTTTTCCTAATTTTTATCTTCATGAGTTTATTGTTTCTTCTCTTCTTCTATGTCCTTTACCTTCTCCTTGGGATTCTCCTTCTTAGTCTCTTGTTACTAATGTGGTCATGTAACCTCGGTAGGGATCACTAGCTCTATATTTTGGTCTTTTACAATTTTGGTCTCTATAGTGTCCTCAGTATCATTTTGTGCAGTCTTGTTCACTAGTTTGGTAGACTCTTCTACATCAGTAGGATTTTAATTTGTAGCCTCTGAGATAACCTCTTAAATCTTAGGAAAATTAAGTGTTTGTTCAATAACTGGATCTACATTTAACAATTATTCTTTTTCTGAATCATTAGTATTCACTTATTTAGTGTCATTTACCTCAATTTCCATCCCAATTTCATGTTTTTCTATCTCTTCTATTGGGTCTTTATCACTTATATCTTCATTTATAATCTCATCTTTATCTATTGTCAAATAAATAGGATCTGACTTACCTTGGTGTTCCTTGATTTTTTTCGATAGGTTGGGAAACAATATATTTCTCCATAAGTCATTATTTTCATTTTACACTTCTTCCATTTTACCAACAATAATCCTCAATGCTCTGCCCTTGACTAAAAATCTCTTTGAATATTGTTGCAATGCTTCATCAATTCGTTTTGTTGACAATTCAGGTATAGTAATGGCTAGGGATCTTTCCCTCATTTGTTTCTCAGATGCCATAGCATATTTCCATCTTACATCTATCTTTTTGTATAAATCATCTGGTACTCGGTTGGCCATCTCAACTAGAGTATTTCTAAATGTGTACAAAGTAAATACAATTGCTTCTTCAATATTTTATTTTTCCTCTTCATTCTTGGTTTCATACTTAGCATATTTCAATCCAACAAGACTTTCATACTTCTTAATATTTTCAAGAAACTCATCTAAGTTTCTCGTATTATTAGGCTTATTTTGTACCACTTTGAATAGGCTCAAGTATTCTGACTCTATTTCATTGTCTTCTTGCAACTTTAACTTTCTCCTAGTTCTACCATAAGTCTTCTTTTCTCTCACATATGTTTTGGGATTTGATTGTTCTATTTATGGTTTCTTCTTGTCTCTCAGTGTGGAGGAAGACCTTGTCAATCGTCTTGTACCAATTAGGCTAGGGGTCTACTTTTTCATTCTAAGTTTCTTTCATTTGATCTATGAAGGACCGACTTCATCTTCTTCAACAACAACACCTTGATTTTTTGACCAATAGCATATCATTCTCCTAGTTTTCCTCAGTGCTTTAGGTATCAATATATACCTAGCTTTATTTTATCATTTAATTCTTCATAGGTTCTATACCTATTGACTCTCTTATCAGTGGGTTTTTCTAACAAATCATCAATCTATGGTGATGCAACATCAATATCTCTTTCATAACCTATTGATGGTAGCCAGATGGTTCTAGGTTCCATAACATTAACTATATGAGTGTCAGTGTTCGCTTCAAAACAAATAGTATCATGATATTTATCAACCAACTGAGGTGGAATTCTAAACCTTTTGCGCATTTTAGCTTGAAACTTTGAAAAGTAGTCATTCATTATCATGTCAAAGTTATCTCCTAAGATTTGAATAAACTCATTTATCTGGTAAATAATAAGTTTGTTCACATTGCATACTACATCACTGATCGATGGAAAAAAGTTTTAAAAGTAGAAAAATATACATACCAACAATGATCCAAACTTTAGTGTGTTGGTCTTTTCTTTCCTAATTGTATTCATATTGTCATCAAACTGCTTCAATAAGATCTCACAAAGATCTACCTTCATATCTTTCTTCACAATCTTGTAGACTATATCCATCGCTCCACAAGGTACACTATCTACCCAAGATGACTAGAAGATTTGGTAGAATATTACATTGCATGCAAATCTCATTTTAGGATCATCAACGATAAAAAATTTGAGACATCCTCTATCCCATTTTTCTTGTGTCAGCTCACATAGTTTGTTATTATTAGTTTTTTTATGTGCTCTTGATCTATCACCGATTAGATAACCTTTTACAATGTGTAGCACATCCTTTGTATTCTTTACATGCGCATTGAGCCACATGAACTAATCATGTACTTAGCTCAGCACAATTCTCATCCATTCTTATTTAAACACTTTTGGTACATGCATTGCATGCACCAAACCTTTGATTTCCAAATGAATATGCTCATCTTTTAATTTCCCATTTGCACACAAATTCTGGTAGGATGTATCTATATCAGCTTGGAAAATCTCCTCTATATTGCAATGGGTGAAGGCACAAATGTCTTCAATCAAAATTACTCTTGGTGGGATCAAATATAAGGATCCCATTTTGTCAATTTTGGCTACAACTAGTGGTAAATTTTATTTTGGATTGAATAGATCAATCTTCTCCATGAAAAAAAATATTTTGTACTTTTGGTGCCATTTCTTCATAGATTAATCACTTGATTGTAGGGTTTCTTTTGAATATCATCTCAGTTTCTCCTTCATAGTTTGGGAAGACACCAAAAATCTCTTCATTGTGCTTTCTTGTGCTTAGATCTTCTTGATAAATTACTTGAATTCTCTTGTAAGACTCATATTTGCAAAGTGTTCAAATGCTCTATGTTGGTAGTTCCCTTTGATCTTCAACTTGTAGATTTATACTTTGATGGATAACTTTAATATAACTTTGACTCTATCACCACTCCAAAGTCTACAAGGAAGAGGGCCAATTAACAAGGATCGAAAGAGATCCTCCTACACTTTTAGCCTTAATGCTTAGGCGGGTGTACCCTTGATTCACTTCTTCAAAGGAATCATAAAATGTTATACAAATATACTCTTTACTAATTGATTTAATGATTTGATCATTTAATTTGCTTGTGTGTGGTTGATGACAATGAAATGCCTCCAAAGGATGGACCAGTGCCTTAACCTAGGGAAAAGAGTCACCCAATTACATACATCAACTAAAGATTTAAAATCAAACACTCCTGGGCTCAGGATAAGTGCTTTACCTATTACCCCTCTCCCTCAAACACAAGGACATCAGATTCTTACTTGGTTGTAAACTCACTAAACTCACCTAAAAGACTTTAATCCTAACTTTGTTAGGAACTCAGAGATGACTTCACAATACTCTTTGTTTACCATATGCTAATACACTTTGTGACACTAACATATATGAGCTCAGAACTGAAACAAGAAGACATACACAAATGCAAGATTGGAACTCAATAGCATTCTCATTAACATATTCAGGATCAATATACAATCAAAGCAAAAACAAAGATATGAGAAAGACCCAAAATTCAGCTCCTCTTTTAGTATAATACCATCAACAACCAAGGACCAAAAAGAAAGTTTTGGAACCTACACTAAGTTAAAAAAGATATAATATATACCACCACTAGTCACCTTGGAATTCTCAAAGAGGATGCATCAAGCTTCGGGTGACTAGGGTTAGGGTTTCAACCACCCAACCAACTAGAAATGGTCACAAAATTATTATAGGGGAAGAAACCCAGGCAACCAGGAGAAGACAGATCCCAGAGTGATTCCAATCATGACAAATCTCACTAAGAAGGTACTGAGAACCATAAAAATGCCTAAAATATCAACCTATTCGGCCACCTGCAACATGCCTTGAGCACAAAGAACATGGTACAGACCCCTGTAGATGATCATGGAACACCCAGGACCACACTGTAATAGTAAGCGCCACCAAACAAATCAAATCTAGCCATGAAAGCATCCAATTATGGTCCTTTCTATCATGGAGAAACCCTCTGCAAATTCAAATTTGAAAAACAATGGTCACATTCATAGCGCCAGCAGCAAATCAGCAGTCCGCATTTGAATCTCGATCAACTTTACATCGTGACCATCTAATCTCTCTTTTTCACGGTCTTTAAGTCTTTAACTCAACTGCTACCCTAGGTTTACATCTAGTAAACATGGGACAAAGCATTTGTTATTCACAAAATAAAATCTTAACTCATTGTCTAACTCACTGAATTAGCAGATAAAGGAAAACAACTTACCCCAGTTACATTTGGCGAACTGGCGACAAAATTTTTTTGCTAGTTCGAAGAACATTTTTAACCTCCACCAATTCATTCATTGACAATGCGAACGCTTGTTCGCTAGATCACCAAAACATTTAGAGTACTGCCACCTTTCCATGTGAATAAGCAAAACCCTTGTAATATATCAGAACTGCCAAACATTTTATTAGGACCGCCAAAAGCCTGAGGAAATTAACTAGGCCCGCATCAAGAAGATCAATGATTGTCGTATCTTCACATAGACCTCCAAGATTCCTTCAGATCATGAGACCACCATCGGATAAAGAATCTTACCCCACTCTGACAACCCTCTGACAAAAAAAGAGATCAATGGCAGTCTTAAGTTCGCATGTGTTAGAAAAAACCCATCATATTACATGCCAACCGTTGATGCTTTGTCACTGTCAGAACCCACTAAACCTCAAAAAATATGGCCCCACTGACAACATGCCTAGTCACACTACGTGCACCAATAAGATACCACCAAATCAGCACACCTACCATGTGGACCCGCCGCACTTTATCCCCTTTGAAAAAGGTAGAATCGACGGATGACGCATGATCTTAAGCCTCTGATAGATCCCACAAGATCATGTGCCCATCATTGATTTTCTAACAATGTCAGGACCCTCTGACGCATCTAAAAACTAGGTCCCACTGACAACTACCAACATGTTAATACATGGACCAATAAGATGCCACCATTTTTTCATACGTGTCAATGGACCCACCTATTTGAGAGGCTCTACCATAAAGGAGAATGAACGATCATCGCAAAAGTGCAAGCCTCTGACAAAACCCTTGCACTTTAGCGATAACTGTCGGATGAAGATGGTGTCAGAAGGCCGGGCCCAAGAAAGATTAAGTTGAAACATAGGAAATATTAAGATACTGACTGAGGAAAATTAAAGCACCACCGATCACGTAGACTTAGGAAATATTAAACTAGGAGACTTAGGCAAAATGACAATTATTAAAAGTGGCCTGAAAACATTAGTTGCAAGATTGCATAACATGAAAAAGTTTTGTGCGATCATGCGACAAATGGATAACAAATAAGCACATGTGAATTAGGACCTTTAAGTGACCCAAAAAGGTAACAGAAAAATAAAACAAGGCCAGGGTTTTTCTTACCAATGGCTACATTTTCAAAAATTTGAACCAAAGGTTTATGCTAGAGATCTAAAAACAACTGCAGAGACCAAGGGAAAAATGCTACAGCCATGAAATTTTTTGTAGGTGCTAACACTCTAGAAAATGTAAAGTGAAAAATGCAATGACAAAGGGTCTAATTATACTTTTCCTCATTCAAATTTTCCAATGGCTATAATTTTAGCATTAAATGCTATTACCGAATCCCTTTTCACTGATTACCATATACACTTCCCTTTTATCGAATGGAATAGAATAAAATAGACTCTTATGGATCAAAATATTAAATATTATCTTCACAACATTAATCCAAATGCATCTAAATATGCTAATATGGATCTTTGCACAAATTTTAGGAACTAATTTAAAATTGAATTTTAGTTATCATCTCCTAAACATACCTTTGACTAATTAGGTGAAGATAGGTGCACCCGATCTAGAGGATGAGGTGCCATCAATTGTTTCAATTTTAGTTCCATTTTCTTGATACTTTATTCTCCATTTTCTATTCATAAGATCTCTCATCTCATCAAAATTAACTTGAATAGTTTCACTCTATTATTCTTTGATTGGGGCTTTCCCTTGGTACCTGCAGTCTTTGGTTAGGTGACCCACCTTGTGATAATGAAAACAAGGCATTCCAAAATTTCTCCATGATCTTCTCTTATTCCCTCCATGTACCTATCATGCACTAAGTTTGCACCCTTGTTTCAAGCTCTCGTAGTCTTGATAACCTAGTATAACATGGGAATCATCTCCAGGTTGTGGGACCTATGCTAACTGAGATGAGACCTCCAAGTTCTAGGCTGGTTCCTCTTGGATAATCACCTTAATTTGCTTCTAGACATGAAAGTAAATCTTTGAGGGAAAAGGGATAGAAGGAATGCTTGAAAGGGAAATGACTGAAAGAAAACTACCTACTAGGTGATACACCGAAACTAGGGTATGAATTACAACATAGAGGGATAGAATCAATGAAAGGATTAGGTCTAGTAGGTCACAACTTACTGAATAGGCTTGCATAAGTGTTTCATAGGAGGGCCTGAACATAAGACACAACCTATGACCTGCAAGCAGTCATTCACTTTTGCAACTTGGTGTAGGATTGAGACAAGACTATCAAGGGGGTGAAGTATACCCACAAAAACATCTAAATCAGATCAAACACAATAACACACACAAATACAAAAAGTAAGAGGGATCAGGAACCCTAAGTTGTCATTGAAAACATGCATAGACTTCAATTCATTAAGAGATGATTCAACAAGGAAGCATAGGGACATGACGAATTATCACAAAGTACCTCTGCAATAACTGAATCATCAATGAAAGATTAAAAATTGTAGAAAACCAGAGGGCAAGAAGAAATGCCACAGATAGCTTTCTAAGAAAGAGATTTTCTTCTTTACAAAATGTGAACTCCCTGAGCACTAAGGCTCTAAAAATACAATATATACATACTCCACTGCATGCAGGCAAGAGTCAAAACCTAACTAGGGTTACAAGATTTTACATTAAAATAACCAACCCTAAATCTGTCACCTCTCATCAAAATCTCTAAGAACACTGGCAATCAGATCAAATATTTATTTGCATGTTGATCCTGTTCTAAGCCCTCCTACAGACACAACAACCTCGACTCATCCACCCACCTGCGACTTGACCTTTCCATAAAGGCTCTAAATCTGATCCTGAAGATATTTGAGTTTAAAATGATTAACCCTGCAAAAGGTGGCACCAAGCTCATTAAAGCCTCAACACAACATGGTACTCTATAAAATCCACAGTGTCGATGATCAGATCATCTATCATAATCCTTCCAACCATCCCTTTCCTAAAGAATTAAATCCCAACTACTCAAAATGTCGTGCATGGCTGCAAAAATGCAAACCCTACCACAAACTTTCGCAGAAGATTTGAATTCAAATGGTAACAGCTAGCAGAGCTTCAAATTAAAATGCAACCATCGAAGTGAAATTCCTTGGTAGATGAATGGCTATGATACGCTGAGAAAACAACTTTAAATCCCCCTCTGACAAGTCAACTACCACCTGGAGGTCAGCAACCAATGAAATGTGAGAAAATCAGCATGTCTGATAGACCTTGGACCCACGGCCCTGAGAATGCATCAGATGGTTGTCATTATACCATGATGCTAAAGGATGAGCATCTTGACCAAATGGTATAACGACGACCGCAAGATCAAACTGGGCATTAAATGCTTTGAAGAAGACTGACCCCATGAGCCTGCTGACAAACTCCATGTTGCACACTCACCAACCAATCAAATGCTGCCAAACAGATCCATGTCGCATTCTTTCTAACATCAAACCCACTACAACTGAGATTCCAATCTAACAGCGGGTGCATGATCTCATAGGGTTAGAATATTCTATGAGATCATACTACTATCATAGATCTAAGCTTTCTGACACATCTGCAAACCCTCTAACATGATCCCACTGATAGATTTCCACATCACCAGCTCACGACCAATCAAAAGCTTTACACATCAGCCCATCTGATAATGTAGACCCATGACCTTCTTTATCTTCATCGAACGGTTGTCGTTATATGGCCAGCTTAAATAACGATGATCTTCAATCCTACTCGAAACTTAATCCTTTGAGGAAGCCAAACCCACTAACAAACTTACACTTGTTCAAAACCCTAGCTAATGAGGAGTGAGCACATCAGAAAAGAGGACCCACTATCAGAGCCATGGCAATAAAGTAGCATCAACAGCTATCACATGATCACAAGGGCAAGGAATATTCCTTGTGAACATGTAACAACCATCAGATCTTTGAGGAAAGATAGCCACCGGGCCCACTGACACCTCTCCATGTCACCAAACTCATGACCAACTAGAAATAGACACCTCAGACTATGTGGCCATGGACCCACTGACAAATGCACTCTGTAGATAGGAAGATCGACAATCATCACAAGATCTCATGGAATCTTTCAAGGCCATGAGATCATGTGACAATCGTCAGATCTAGAATCTTGATTTGGCCATTGAATCGAGACCGCCAACCGAAATGGTAGCCACTCGCCAAATCACTAAGTGTTAAGGGGTTGACCACCGGGAATTAGAGATTTGGTGACTGAAGGATTTTAAAATGCACATGCGAAATGAAGGGGCTTCAGTGGCCGATAAAGTAAACTGCAAATTAGAACTGGGCCTTAGGGTTTTTTGGGTAATGGCTAGCTTTATGAAACTTTGACCTACAGACCAAGGGCCTTTAGAAATTTGCAAAGGCCAGAGAATAGGGCAGAACACCATGAAATTTTTAGGGATGCTTAGCAGGGTTAGAACAGGGACCTGGGGATAGATTTTAGCCAAATTTGTATAGAATAGGAAAATTATGGTAACAGTATCAAAATGCAATTTGTAGCAATATGTCCAAATCTCTCACAGGTTGTACATGTAATTCTTGTATTGTAGTCCCATGGTATAGTTGAGCCTTGTCCATTGTTTACACAATTCTATTGGTTAGGTACCCATTTCACATTATTCCTTTATTAGAGTCATTCTTCATACTTTTGACCATATCTATTGCAGTTATTGTAGTAGCCATCGAATCTTGGCTTCCTTGTATTGTTAGATATTCTTGATCTACACTCAAATTTTTTATGACCATACTTATTACAATTATAAAAATAACCATTAAACTTAGGAATGATCGATGAATTACCTCATTTTCTCCAATGTATACATTAGTTGTATGACCCGGTTTCCCACAATGATAGCAAGTAGGCTTCTTTTTCTTTGGTTAGGTAGCAATATCTCAGTTGGTTTCTTGTTTTGAAGAATCTCCCTTCTTGGTGTTATTGTTTGCATTAGATCCAAGTCCAAAAATATCTCTCGATTGTCTCTGACCTCTTAGTTGTTCATCTTGTATCCTTAGTGCTTCTTCATTACTTTTCAAGACTTAATTTGCATCTTTTTCATATTTTAGTTCATTCTTCAAATGTTCATTATGACATCTCAGTCTAGTAATCTCTTCAACTTTCCTTGCAATCTCCTCATTAGAACCGACTAGTTGATCTTCCAAGTTGTAGTAATTTTGTGTCAACCTCTGTATCTCTAGATCTTTCTCATTTTTCTTCTCTCATCTTCAACCAATCTTTTATCATCTTCACATTTTCTATTTTATTCTAGGACTTCACACATTCTTACCGATTGAGCTTCTTGTTCTATTTTTAGTGCTTTTACCTAATCAGTTAGGTTTTATTATTTTTAGTCAGTTACGATATGGAAGTTATAGATTCATCAGACATACTTGCCTCTAATTATTCTTCGAGTTCTTCAACCCAATCTTGTGTATCCTTCAATTGATATGCTAGCTCCTTTCTCTTGTTAAGTGAAATCTTTAGTTTCCTCCTTAGTTCATCAATTTGGTCATTAGCCATCCTCAATTCCATGTTCATGTTATCAATCACCTTTTCATACCTAGAGCTTTCCATCTCTCTAGATCTTTCCTCTCACGTAGTTAAACTTATGAATAAGAGACTTTTCTCTGATACCAACTTTTTGATTAATTTAGGGAAAGTTAAGTATTGAGATGGGAGGGGAGAACCAGTACTTCAAAAACTTTTATCTATCTTTTTAACCATTCACCGAATTCATAACTTTGCATATAAAAACATAAAAATATATATAAAATAATATTATGAAACACAACTCATAATAGCATGAATTTGGGTCTCTCATAAATCCTTATAAGAGGAAAAAACTATAGTGGGGATGGCACCAACAACACTTCACTACTGCAGTAAAAAGATTTGTCAGTTAGAGCTACAATGTTAGTTATTTATGATAGCTTAACTAGGATTATAGGACATAATAACTCTTATTTAGCTTATTCCCATGAGTTTGTCTTAATACTATAATTATTTACCATTTTATAAGTTATTTAAGCATATTAAACATGTTTTATGGCTATTTTAGGGGTATATAATAGATATATGGTCTAAAAAAGACTTAAATATCCTCTATGGTGCCTCACAATCTCTTTGTTGACATACTAACTTGATCTAAAATGACCATGGGTTATTTTGTCCATGGGTTATTTTGACCATGGGTTATTTTAACCATGGGTTATTGTGACCCTAGGTTATTGCATCCTTAGGTTATTATGGCGGGCTTATTTTATCCAAGTTTATTTTGGTTGGGTAATTATGTCTAGTTACCACTATACTTCACTCACAATTTCACTAAAGTTCTCGGTAACTTCAACTCTATATCACATTCAGTAATTTTAACCATGGGTTATTGTGACCCTAGGTTATTGCATCCTTAGGTTATTATGGCGGGCTTATTTTATCCAAGTTTATTTTGGTTGGGTAATTATGTCTGGTTACCACTATACTTCACTCATAATTTCACTAAAGTTCTCGGTAACTTCAACTCTGTATCACATTCAAAATTCTGCTCTTACTTCTATGTTACTCGATGGCTTCTTTGCTCATCACCTATTCTCTACAATTTCTCCTTCACATCACTCACTAATCTTCACATACTAATCCATTTATAGTTGATCTAGAAGTGGTGGAAACATTCTAGAATCATCTCCTTAAGCAGTGCTAACATTAGTTATATCTCCAATGCATATATTAATTTTCATTTTCATTTGCGGATCTCACCTTGTAATCATGCAAAACCAACTTATTTAAATCTCCAATATTTCATCAAATAATTTCCTCGAGATTTGTAAAACATTTTTTTCTCAGTGTCTAGATTCAATGTATCTATGGATTCTTCTTATGTCAGTCTGTGTTGCTCAAAAATACATTTTCTTCTACTTGGTAACATGTATGTTCTCTTGTCTCAGTAACTATTGTAACTCTCATTAACTTCTCGGTGCTCGGTGTTTGTTCTTCCTTTCTCTTTCTTGCTCAGTGTTTGATCCTTATTCCTTTTACCAAAATTGCCTTTCCTTTACTTCCCTTTACCCACTAGATTATTTGTTTTACCAACTTGACTATCCTTCTTTACCAAGTGACTTGGACAATCAATATGACTTAATAAAAACTAATGAAAACAAAATAACTATATAGGAGTATTAAAAATATCATAAAGAAGTGTACATATGTCATCCATACTCTTGTGAAAATAGAGTCATGTAAAGAAAAGGAAAGAAAGAGGCAAGGGAAAATGACAAAATGGAGGGGTCTGAACTATCCTAAACATATTCCTCTTGGTCTCTAACAAGGATACAATCTACAAGATGACCAATTTGTAGAATCCTTTGCAATGGTTAAGTGTAAGAGCCATGGAGGGAACCAGCATGTCTTGAAAAATTGCTCCAATATTTTTGATAGTCACATGGTGGTAATAAAAAATAAGACCAAATTCAATGGCCTATAAGAAATCTATAAGAACAACATAGACAACCATATAAGTAAAGAATAAACAATAACTAATTATGTGGTCAACAGTATCAATCTTATAAATTGACAAGGAAAGATCAAGAATATAAGTGTAGATAATTTGGCTACCAGTACAACTCCTAGCAATCCCAGAGACCAAGCAGTAATTTGATAAGAAGAGCTTTATGAAAAAATACTACAAGTGACGAATATGTCAATCAACAAGGAGCTTCAAGTTAGTGTATAAGTGTGTTTATTTCAATTAGATACTATAGTGATATATCATACATGAATATGGACACAATACATTCAAATTTGATGTATTGCATAGAAAGAATTTTAAATTTAAACCATTAAAGTAAATTTCCATGAAATTAGTATTACCTAGAGAGAATTTCAAACTAAATCACCATAGTAGTTTTCATTGAATCAATATGTTGGTAGGAAATAATGAACATTCTAAAAACTTAAAGAAGAAGCTATTGAGATAGAAGAAGTTGATGAGACAACAAAGAGGCTAACTTAGTGAGTGTGCACCACATCATGAGATAAAAGTACACAAATAGCCCAACTTTTGAGGAAAGAAACCATTGAAGATAAGTTGACAACCTATGTCCCCAACCAAGGGGAGTGAATAGCCATCTGCAAGTGACACAACACAAGGAATGAAATTTGTATGGTATGACTAATACTAAATAGAGGAACTGTACACTAGGGGGAAGCATACCAATAGCCATTATAGCTAACTTCACACACATGTAGAGCCTAAACTATATATTAGTTTTTGGAAAAAAAAAATTCTATTTGTATGTGAGTTAGAAACTTAATTTAATTTTTTGAGTATTAATGGAGCTCCTTGTAGAAATCACTAAGCATTGAAGGATCAAAATATGGCCATCTTAAAGTGTTACCCAATAACCACTTAAAGATACCCTAATAAAACTACACTCAAAATTACTAGTACTTATGGACAAATGTCCTAGGTTTAAATAGACACATTAGTATTGATATTATTTGCAATACTACAGAAACTGATTGAATATATTATTGCAGGTATAAAATATTATCACCATATATGATGCATTATAGACATGATAAGTACTGTGTACTATAATGTGACTATAGTCGCATGATAGTTATTGTGTCACTGTAAACACATCACAGTGCATGACAGTATCATGGATTGTAATGTTATTACATCCACGGTAATTATTGTGTGTTTGTAAGAACATTATAGTACATGATATTATCATGCCAAACACCTTGGTTAAGAAATGACACAATTCATTTAAGGTAAACATGCCCCTTTGCATTAAATTTGGTTGATTATAATTAACGTAGGGTCATGACCCTACATGGCAACCACTATGTATGGTCATGACTTTACATATTATATATATACTATATGATATTTGTGGAATCAATCAATCACCAAGGCAATTATATTCTACATCAACATATATAAATTCTAAGTAATATATATTAAATCTTCTGATCTAATATTCCATATCATGGTATCAGAGAATATATATTTTTATTCTTTTTTTTTATATATTTCATATAAACATAATAAAAATTTTGTTTATTATAAGAAAAAGAAATGGCTCACGGTATAAGAATGGAAGATAGACTTGAGGGTGCATCCAACTTTATATCTTGGAAAACTAGAATTACTTCTCTTCTTTTAGAACTTGAATTGGAGGACTATATAGAGAAAGAACCCAAAATACTTAAAGATGAAGTAGAAAAATCCACTTGGAAAAGGTGAAATAACAAAGCCAGGAAGTTGATTATTAACTGTCAAAGACTTTGTTAGGCCTTTTTTCTATCATTACAAAATCCTTTGAAAATGGCCTATTTTCTTTGCAAGCTTTTTTTTTGCCTCCTGCCCTATGTTCTCCATGTTGTCACCTTGCTCTGGTCCAATTCGCATGTGCTAAAGTGAAAAATCCCAAAAGATATTCAAATTCTAAAGTCTGCTGGAAATATTGTCAAATTCTACCACAGTGTCGAAAACCCACAGTATTTTTGCAAATATACGTAGTTTTTGACCTTTTTGGCCTATATAAAACCCTCAATGTTTTCAGCTTCCCTGCTATCCTTTGTCTCATGTCAGAAACTTTATGTGTTTTCGATCCTCTTTCATCAAAAACATTGTGTGTTTTTTACCTCGCACTAGTTCCTTATTTGCTGGTGTTTTCTCTAACTGCGCAGGTGCAATGGGTTGTGGGGCCCAGTCTTTGCATGGTGTTAGTCGCACTTTCTCCAAGTCTCTGGGTGGTTACATCTTTTATTCAGTGATCTGGCAACTGTGCTGTCGCAAGATCTCTTCATGCTTGGCGGTTGGCACCTAACCTTCAATGACCTAGTGAGCAGTCTATTTCTCTTTAGTCGCGTGATCTCCAAATATCTGGTGGTTATCTGCTAGCATCTCATAATCACGCACGCAGTTAGTTTCCCGCAGTCGCGTGATCGCGGAATGGTGGGTCCCAGTTTCTGTTCGATTTCTTGGTGGTCTTCTTTGCTTAGCACACAAGTGGGACAATGTGGGGCTGGTTTCTTCAAAATGGCAGAGGAAGGAGATCAACAATTGGCGTGTGATCACATGGAATATTCTTTCCCCATACGATCATGCGCCTACCGTTGATCTTGTTTGTTTCTAGTGTTGCCTCGGTGAGGTGGACCCGATGTCAGAGGGGAGGTGGGGGTGAGTGTTCCTATTGGTTGTTGCATGATTGCATGTCAGAGTTTTCTGACATGTGACTGGCTCTTTCCTTGCGCATGGGTCCTGGCTCTTTGTGATTGGTGGTTGTGGTGATGGTCCCAAAGGTGGACATGTGGCAGCCTATGATAGGTTGTTGCATGGTCGCATAGCCTAGTTTTTGGATATGCAATCATGTGACCGCTTGCCACGTGTCCATGGTGGTGTGTTCGCATCTTGTCAGGTGGGCCCGTTGGTTGTTGTTGTGGAGGTATGCATTTTGTGCAGTGGGTCCAGATAACATGCAGGTGGTGTCATGGCAATTTTCTTTTAGCTGGCGAGTGGTGATGAGGCAGTCTCATAGCCTTGTCGCATGATCTCAAGAGCCATTTCCACGGCTTGTGATCATGCGACAGGCCAACCCCTGGTGTTGACTTCATGCGGTTGCGGTTACGGCTTGCGGGTGGTCGCATGTTCGCATAGCCCATTTTTGGGCTATGCGATCATGCGATAGGGTGCAAACATGTCCTGCGGCCCGTTTGCAGCCGTTCGGTGGCTGAGGTTGGCAGGTGATGCTATGGCAATTTCTGATTGGTCCATGTTGGTGGGTTGTTATGGTTTGAACGCGGGCTCGGGCTTGGGATTCTTAGCAATGATTTAGCAATCAGTAGGGTGCATGTTAGCGAGTTGTCGCATGTTTGCGTGAGCTAGTTTTTTGGCATGCAAACATGTGACATGCCCTTTTGTGGTGACGGTCTGACGTCAGCAGTCAGGAGAAGGCAAGTGGATAGCGAGCTATCGCATGTTCGCATAGCCCATTTCCAGGTTATGTGATCATGCGACCAAGCACAAATTTAGAGCTCATTTCCTATGGCGGTGGGTTGTGACTGCGCGGTTGCGCGACTGGGGCAAATGGTTAAAGGCTTGATGCTCGTGAATTGCATGGTGACCGTTGTGGTCTGAGTTTGAATTTTTGGTACCATTTTATGGAATTGATTACAGAAATGACCCAGTTCGGTAAGAAATGACTGGTTTTCTAGCTAGTTTCTTGGCCTGGTTGGTGGAGGCTATGCCCTAGCTATCTATAGCTTGTTGCAACCCATTTTGGGTTCCCATGGCAGCTAGTGGTATATAGGGTCAAATTTTTGACTTGTTGATGGTTCCATTTTTTTGGTTCCGATGGGAAGTGAAGAATTCTGTCACATTGTAGGAGGCTGAATAGAGTTTCTGGACATCTTTTGCAAGTTATTGAAGTGGTTGTCTCATTTCTGGTATAGACATGTACATGATTCATCAAACTTAATACAATTACTCTCATGCTTTCATGTCTCTCCTTGGTGTCAATCTTGTGAGTTTTGGATTTTCTGATCCATTACATTGGGTTGCCTCTGCATATGTTCTAGTCTTTAGTTCTTGATCTAGGATCAAGTGAAATATACTTCAAATAGGGCATAGATTCATTTTGGTTGTCTACATAAGGATCTTATAAGCAGTGGGTGGGCTGGGATAGTTGTATTTATGGCTTTGAATCTTTGACAGTAGTTGGTTCATGCTTCTATATTTGCATTTGATGATTTTCCCAATGGATAATGGCACTGATCAAGGATTAGTATATTCAGTTGAGTCCAATGTTTGATGGGTTTTGGCTATTTCCTGCATCTCTTTACATCAATACCATCACCAGTAATACCTTTCACAAGACCATTTTATCTTGCATAGTAGAGGTGTCAATGAATGTGTGGTTATCATTTAGTACCCTCTTACTATCTAGTCATCTGCTATATGAACCCAGTCCTTAGTGTGTGAAGTATATTTTATGCTAGGTTAGGTGCACCCGCCTTGGTTTTGCAGAGCCAGAAGCAGAAGAGGGCAGTCTTGTCCCTATAGTTAGTCTAGTTACCCTAAGATCTCATTCCATTTTAGAGCTAACCATTCCTAAAATCCTCTGAGGGTATATTGGCAGCCTGTTAGAGCATAAGAGTTTTTGAACACCAACAGACTCTATACTTCCTAGCATATCAAGATTAACCACTGCCTTTGAAATATTAAAAACCATTCAAGAAACATTTGAAATCAATAATGCTAATAGATTGTTGACTTTGAAACAATAACTAATGAATATGAAAATGAACAAAGGAGAAATAATTACCTCTTACTTTATGAGGATTTTAGAATAAAGGGATCAACTCCTTACTATTGGAAATAATATGGATGATCTAGAACTATCCTTAATTTTTCTAAAAGGATTAGCTATCTCCTAGGAATCCGTCATTCAATGCATAAGTGCAAGACCTCCATTACCAAAATTTGAACAACTAAAAAATGATTGCACTCAAGAAGAATTGAGATTAATCTCTAGAGGAATAGGACCTAGCAAAGAAAGTGAAGTTCTAGCACTCCACATATCTAACAAGAAGAAGACATTCTCCAAAATGAAAAGCAGCACTAAAACCTTCAATAAAAAGGATCTTTCAAAAGTACAATACTACAAGTGTGAGAAATATGGACATATTCACAAATATTGTCCAGAAAGAAATAAAATTCAAGCTGCAGTAGCTAAAGTCAAAGAAATGGAAAACCCACTCTTATTCCTAGCTCTGTCAAGTGAACTAAACTCAAATAAAACTACCTGGATAATTGATAGTGGAGCCTCCAGACATATCACTAGATTCAAGGATCATTTTGAAACCTTTAAAGGGAACTCCTCAGAAGAAGTTACAATTGGTGATAACTCTACTTATCTCATGAAAGGAATTGGGACTTGTTCAATCAAGATAAGAGAAGGAGTGACCTTACAGTTAAAAGAAGTACTCTCTGTATCTAGAATAAAAAGAAACTTAATCTCCATATCAAGACTAGTTGATCAAGGATATAGAGTCACATTCAATGAAGATAAAGTTCTTCTCTGGACTAAAATACCAATATCAAGAATTCTATTTCTATATGATCTAGGGAAGTCAGTCTATATAAATAATGTGGTGAACAAAAAATTTCCTTAAGTCATGAAGTTCAAAGAAATAATGAGATATGGCACAAAAGGTTAGGCCATATTAGATATAGTTCTCTTCCAACCCTAAAAAAGAATCACTTCAAGGATACCTCATCTTAAACCTGAACAATCAGGCATATGAAAAGGTTGTGCCATAGGAAAAAATACAAAAGGTTCCTTCCTGACAAGTGAACACAAATCCAAAAATGTATTAGAACTTATTCACATAGATCTATGTGGGCCTATGTCATCACTCTCCCTATCAGGTGCCTTATACTATATAATATTTTTTGATGATTACTCTAGAAGAACCTAGATATACTTCCTAAAACTAAAAGAATCCAATGAAGTTCTATCTAAGTTCAAAGAATTCAAAGCACTAGTTGAAAGTCAAACCAACAAGAAAATAAAAACCCAAAGGTCTGAAAATGGAGGTGAGTATATTTCTGAAAGTTTTAAAGAATTCTATAAATCTGTTGGGATTAAGAGGGAGTATATTGCACCATATAATCCTCAATAGAATGGAGTAGCAAAAAGAAAAAAATAGAACCATTACAAAGCATAAAAATCATGATGTATGACCAAAACATTCACATCTCCTTTTCATTCACATCTCCTTTTCGGGTGAAGCTGCAAACACAATAGTATACATACAAAATAGGTGTCCTCATGCTATCCTAGAACATACTTCACCAGAAGAAGTATTCATGAGAAACAAACCTAGCTTAAGCCATTTAAGAGTGTTTGGTTGTCTCGTTTACATTAATGTTCCAAAAGAAAAGAGAACTAAACTAGAACCCTCAAGGAAGAAGGGTATGTTCATAGGATATATTGAGGATACTAAGGGATATCAAACCTATATCCCATGCCAGAGATTAGTTGAAATCAGCAAAGATGTAAAGTTTGAATAAAGCTTCATATCCACAGATACTGAGGATGATTCCATTACAGATCTAGATAAAGATCTTACACCTAAGAATGAGAGGGAGATTGAAACAATAGATTCAAGACCTACATCTTCAAATGTTGAACCCATATCTTCAAATACTTAACCTACATGTCCAAATGTTGAGAATAGTGGAATATCAAATAACACAAAGAGACCTTTATGGGCAAGGAAGATGTGTGAATAAAATAATGTAGAGCTAGATCAAATATTTAGAGAAAACAAAAGAACAAGAACACAAAAATGTTATGTTACCCTTCTAATTGAACTTGCAGAATCTAAACCTGATAGTGTTGAAAAAGAATTAAGAAAACAAGCTTCGAGAGAAGCCATGATTGAAGAGTATCATTCCATCATGAAAAATGATGTTTGGTACATTGTGCCCAGACCCCAAAACAAATCAGTTGTCTCTTCAAAATGGCTATTTAAGATAAAATATAACTTCCAGATGGTAGCATTGAAAAATGCAAAGCCCAATTTGTTCCCAGAGGATTCTCACAAAAGCCTGGGATTGACTATGAGGAAACCTTTTATCCCATAGCTCGATAAACCTCTGTAAGAACCATTCTTGCAATCGCAACATCTAAAGGATGGAAAGTACACCAAATGGATGTGAAGACAAATTTTCTAAATGGGAAAATAGAGGAAGAAGTATACATAGAGAAACTAGAAGTATTTGTCACACATGATCAAAATCACTATGTTTGTAAGTTAAAGAAAGCTCTTTATGGCCTTAAACAAGCCCCCAAAGCATGGTATGAAAGGATAGACAACTATCTCACCAAACTAGGGTACTCCAAGAACATAGTAGACCCTAACATATACTTCAAGGTAGTAAATGGTGACATGATAATTCTAGTTCTGTATGTTGATGACTTTCTTATAACAGGAGAAGATCACCTAGTTGTAAAATGAAAACAAGACATAGTATTTGAGTTTGATATGAAGGATATGGGCCTACTACATTACATTCTAGGTCTAGAAATTTGGCAAAAGGAAGATCACATTTTCTTAAATCAAAACAAGTATACCAATGATATCCTAACTAGATTTGGAATGATGAACTATAAACCATTGGATACCCCAATGGAAACAAATCTACATAAGCTAAATAGTGAAACTAAAGATTCTGAACCTACAGATCGCTCACCATATAGATAAATTATTAGATACCTCATGTATCTGGTAAACACACGTCCTGACATCTATTATGCAAAAAATGTACTAAGCCACTTCATGTGTGAGCCTAAGAAAATACACTTGATGGCCTCTAAGAACATTATGAGATATTTACAAGGAACCATTGGACTTGGTTTGAAATATTAAAAGGTTGAGATCCAACTTTAGGGTTATTCTAATTTAGATTAGGAAGGCAGTTCCATAGATCGCAAGAGCACCATAGGATGTTGTTTCAGTTTAGGATCAGAAATGATATCTTGGTTCAGCAAAAAATAATCAGCTGTTGCTCAGAGTTCCACTGAAGCAGAATACATGGCTTCCTCTATGGGAGCTACAGAAGTAGTCTAGTTAAGGAAGCTATTCTTTGATCTCTTTGAAAATTTTTTGGTACCTAACATTATTCATTGTGGTAATCAAAGTTGCATCAAACTCTCAGTAAATCCAGTCTTCCATAATCGATCAAAACACATAGAGATTCCTTACCATTACATAAGGGACTTGGTTGATAGGAACGTCATTAAACTAGTCTATATCAGCATTGAGGAACAAAATGCTGACATCTTTACCAAACCTCTTGCAAAATTGAAGATAGATTATTTTAGGAGAAAAATTGGTATGACTAGACTTTAAACTTTTTGGGATGAAATTCCTACTCTTGTACTTTGTATTCATGAATATATAAATAAAGTTATTTTGAAATATTTCATTTGTGAACATCAAGAGGAATGATGATCTTCTGTATAATTGGGGTTACTATTACAAGGTGACCATCTTGACAATAGTTAACCAAACTTCATGATTGACACCCTAACGAGTTGTCCTAGACTATTCCAGATATCTTGATGTTGGGATGCTATAACTATATGATGTAATAACTCATATATCATGATTGACACCATAAAGGGTTATCCTAGATTGTGTCAGATATCATGATATTGAAATGTCTAAGTATATATCATGACTATGAATTCTTTATGTTGTCCCAAATTGTGTTGGTATCATGATATTGAAATTGCTAAGTACACACACACACACACACACACACACACATTAGTATTGATATTATTTGGCATACTGTAGAAACTGATCGAATATATTATTGGAGGTATAAAGTACTCTCTCCATATATATTGCAATGTAGACATGATAAGTATCATGTACTATAATGTGAGTACAGTCACACAATAGTTATCATGTCACTATAAACACATTGCAGTGCACGATAGTTATCGTGTGTCTGTAACAATATTATAGCACATGATATTATCGTGTAACACACCTTGGTTAAGAAACGACACAAGTCATTTAAGGTAAACGCGCCCCTTTCCATTAAAGTTGGTTGATTATAATTAATGTAGGGTCATGATCCTACATGGTAACCTCCATGTATGGTCATGATTTTACATATTATATATATACTAAAAGATATTTGTGGAATCAATCAATCACCAAGGCAATTGTATTCTACAACAACATATATAAATTCTAAGTAATATATATTAAATCTTCTGATCTAATATTCCTTAACAAAAAGTAGTACCCATGCCCCAAAAACAAAACCCTTAGCGGAGACAATGAGACTATTCGAAAACAAATAACTCTTTGCAATTTAAACTTTGGACATAATCATTTGACAACAATTATAAAAATCCAAGAGATAAACACCACCCTTGGATAAAGAAATGTATAAAGAGTATTGAATGCATTAATAAAGCCTACATGACAAATGATTTTTTGTCCAAAGTCTAAGTAGCATCTTGTTCAAATTGTAATATTGTGATATCTCCTTCCATGCCCCTATTAGCTAACTAGTCAGTTAGAACATTCCCTTCTCTCTAGTAGTGAGAGACAACATACACGTTTAATTGATTTAGCTTATAAAATATAGCTCCAAGAAGATAATTCAGGTGCCCATACTTGCTCTTTTTATTAAGTAGAGCATTATAAACCATTGAATCCCCTTCAAGATGAAGGTAAAAAAAAATTAGCCTCAAAGACTGCTTTAATCCAAGTTACACTGCCAACAATTTAGTGTCATTATTTGTGTCATCTAATACCTTTTTAAATAAATCATATTTACATAAGAATTGTAGGCTAGGATTTTTACCACTAAAAATATATGAGTAAAAACTATTATTTTGTATATCAATTGTTTGTTAATAATTCTATTTTTTTCATAAAACAAATACATAAAATAATTTAAAGACATTATGATTCTTGAGAATTCTTGTAAATTCCAGATTTTGTGACATGCCACAATAAAATAATATATATTCAAGTATAAAAAAAAAATTCTAACATTGTTTAACTCCATATTCAATTATAATAGTTTAATTAAAACAGTTGGAAAAAATAGAAAACCTAAACAGTTAAGGAGATGTATTTTTCAAACATATACGTTCTTTAACTTATCGTTGTTATTGTGTAATCTAAATTTAATAGTGGTTATAAGTCAACCCTCCATCTGCAAGTGATGCTCCAAAGTACTTATTTTGGAGTCAATGCGCAAACTCCAAATTGGGCAATATCTGAAGCTTTGCAGCTACCGTGGCGGCTATAGAAAAGGCCATTAGTTTTACATTGCTACTATCAAGAAATTAGAATTTATTATTTTGGATTTTAGATTTGATTTTACCATGAACTCTATTATATATCATGTTCGTCTTCCATTAGAATGCATCATAATCTGCAGTTTTCTATAGGGTGCCATATATTTACTTTAATGGCTTTTGTAGATTACCATGTCTTGAGAATTCAAAGTTCAAAATATTTGTCACGGCATGGAGAAATGGTATTGGCTACATAAGCTTACAGACAAACATTTGTTCCAAGCGTAAATTCCTAGGCTAATACTAGCTACGAGTACCGGCAAATATCATGTGGCTTGGCAAAGTGTGAAAGAGGAACGATGCGAGGGTGAACTTCAAGTTGATGGCAACATTCCAAACTGGTTGGTTAGTAAGTTATCATGGTTTGTGGAAACTTGTCTGCCTTACAAATTACCTATCATGGATAAAATGGCTTATAGTATGATATGTACATTTTCACACGAACTCATGCAATTTTGTCCATTTTATGAACAAATTAATTATTCTTTTGTGTTGTCCATAGTGTGCAAATCTTTAGTTATGAATCAATTAAGAATCATATTATTAGTTGATAGAAGCCATTCAAAACTGTTCAATCTTCTATATATTGTAATGAGTCCACCTCCATAGAGCTTTAAGAAGATCTAGAAAACAACAAATTAAAATGTGGCACTGTTTGTGTTATGAGCTGAAGCTCAGTAAATGTAAGTTACAATAGAATGTAATGTTGTCTGTGTGAAGCTGTGTGTCTACAACAGAAAGTAATGTTGTCTTCGGGAAGAGCTGAAGCAGAGTCAAAAGAATCTGATATGCAATGTTTTATTTTAATGAATAGAAATGTTTAAGTCTGTTACTCCTTTGCTTATATTTCCATGAACTAACTCACCTTTGTTGTCTTTGGGAAGAGCTGAAAGCTTGCTTTCAATTAGGCCTCTAATTGTGGACGTGTTCAGTTTGATGATGGCAATGTCATTGGTGGCCATGCACAGTTACTGTCCGATGCTTACAAGGCAGCCAAAAGAAACAACAAAATTTGTCATCAAGGATTTTCAGAATTTCCACATATGTCAATTTCTTATTTTGCATTCGGAACTTAAATAGGATAAGTATTATTTAAAAATATTATATCAATGAAAGTGCAGAGTTTGAATAAATTATAGAATTTAAGAAAGGTATTAAGTTGTAGATATTTGTAAATCAAAATCAAAGAAATCTTTTTTGGTTCGAAGAGACGTGTAATTATTGGAATCAAATAAAATACAAAGTATAGGCATAGAAGTAAAGAGAACAAAATTGATAGCTAATAGGAAATCAGAGTTAAGGATATTGTAGAAAAATGGAACAAGAGGTCCACTGAAGTTGCCAAAGTAAGCTAATCCAAAACAAAGTTTAAATAAGGTGATCTAAAATTGTTTATCTTAATGAGAAAGATAGGTAAAACCTGTTGATAGAAACCAAAAATTTAATTTGTTAGATGAATATTTTAAAAAAGGAATAAATTAATGTGGAAAAAGCTAATTGAAAAGCAAAAATGTAAACTTCTACTTGAAAATTATGATTTCTCGACAAAAATAAAAAATATTGAAGAGAAAAAATGAAGAGCTAAAGGAAAATTTAATGTTTTTCAATGAGATGAAGAAAAACAATGACGAATTACCAAAAATAGTGAAGTTGTTTTATGATTTAGTATATAGATTAGAAAAGGACAATACTTTAAACAAGAACAGAATATCAAAATTGAATCGAGAGAATGAATGCTTATATTCAAAGCCATTGGTTCATGATAATTTGGAATATTTGTGTTTGTCATTTGGAAAGTGTGATTTTACTAAAGTTATTTGACATAAAAAGTGTCAAGATGAAGATGGTAACTAGTGATAATTTTATTTTCATATAATGATAGAAAAAATAATATTGGTTTGAAAATCATGAAAAGAATGGGTTATGATGGCCAAGATTTCGGAAAGCATGAACATGGAATGAGAAATCTTATTAACCAACAATAGAGCAAAAATATGATGACCTTAGGTACGTCACATGTATCTAGGGAGGAATGATATAGACATTTAAGTTCAAAGAACATAGTATATGTAGTGTTCACATTGTAATTGCAAAAAACCATAGAATGACAAGTGTTGTGATCTATATCCTTGAAGTGTCATTTGAGAAATAATTGTACTAAGAAATGTTGGAAAAAGGGTCAAAAAATGTATGTATAGTAGGTTACATGAAAATGGATTGTAGATGAATTTTTGGATCAACTTGACAAAAATATAAAAGTATCATGACAATGTTGCTTAAGTGCAAACATTTCTATATAAAAATTTATCCCAATCATGAAAGGTTTGAATGTTCAAAATTCATAACACTATCTACCAAGGCATCTACAAGTAGTGAATTTCGAGGAAGTTCTAGAATGAAGTTTGAAAGTTTGGAGGACTACCACAATAGTTGGAGAAGGACGAGAGAAAGAAATCATAAGATCTACACATCATAGAAATGGTTTGAAGCTATCAAGCAAAGAAATATTTGATCAAGTTAGAAGACTTGGTTGCAACCACCTAAAAGAGAAAAGTAAACAACAATCAACAATGATGGAATTAAAATGCCACAACATTCGTAGTCAAAATTAAGGAAGAATGCTAGGAAATGTAATTTATCCTAACTATTAATAAGAAAGAATTAATTAATTTAAAAAATTTAGACGATTCCCAATGATAAAAATATCCTAGGAACAAGATAACAAAAACGTATTAAATATTTGTTCATATTTTCCAAGTTGGCCTATAATATAGAGTTATCTATGTTAGAATCAACGAAGACCTATATAAATTGCAAAATAGAAATAAAATTGAGCATAAAGTGATACGATGATCAAGTGATCATGTGATCAAATGATGGAGAGTGAACTGAATATTGTAATATTCCAAGAGGCTGAATGAATTTGTAATTGATAGATGAAACAAATTGTGCAATAACACTAAGATGATTATATTTCTCTGGGTTTAGTTAAAATACCTGTATCACCGCCTCCACCATATTCTACCTATAAATTGTAGAGGCCCGAGCAATGGAGGGGAAGGAAAAACGGAATCAGGTTGAACGAGATCTCAATCGGTGAATAACCCATTTTCTTCTATTACATAAATGGGGGAAGGGTAGGGGGCCCGCCATTGTGGACTAGGTAGTGAGACGTATCGTTGATGGAAAAATAACTGCATGAGAAGGATATACAGGGCCCATAGAACTTTGTGAATGAAATCAATTACTTAGTTTGGTCGGACGTCAATAATTTGCGGAGTTTAATGTATTACGTCGACATTTAGTAAACAATTAATTTACGTTTAGAAAAGTATCGCGAAAAGACCCATTCGCAAATACGTCCACCGCCGATACCTTTTTCATGGATATGTTTTTTTATTATACATTTCGGAAAGAAACAGTCAAAAGATATTGAATTCGACCAGGTCAACTGCAACTTGTAATCTGAACGTCTTAACTCAAATTTGCTTCCATTGAACCTGTTCAACATTATTGCGGACAGGCATAGTGGAAGCTTTTAATGCCATCTCATCCGATTGTCTTGAATCAATGACTCGAACTCCCCGTGGTTCCCAGTTGGTTCTACGCGTAAGACGAAGTCGTTTCAGAGAAGATAGAATCATTGTCTATCTAAGACTCTACTACTATATAAAGATCAAATCAGTTGTCCTTACGACAACAAAAGCCTTTGAGATCAATCTGGCGCAGGCAGCCTGTAATTAAAATTTGTGTTCTATTAAAATAGCCATGTCTCCTTTGGCGACCAGAGCAATGGTGGATCCTCTGCGTGTTGTGTTACTATTGTGCTCCACTGTTATAGTCTATGGACAACTTAGCCCGTTATTTTATACGAGATCATGTCCCCAGGCAGTGCCTATAGTCAGAGCTGCAGTGAGGCAGGCAGTCGCAAGAGAGAGGCGCATGGGTGCTTCGTTGCTCCGCCTTCACTTTCACGACTGTTTCGTTAACGTAACAATTTTTACCCTAGTATATAATCTTCTCTTGTTCATTCATTCTTGGAATTATGGTTTGTTTTAGTTTACTAAAAAACTTGGATTTTTACAGGGATGTGATGGGTCGATCCTGCTGGATGACACCGCAAATTTCACGGGAGAGAAGACCGCACTTCCGAATGCCAACTCAGTGAGAGGTTTCGAGGTCATAGATAATATAAAGACCCAATTAGAGACAGTCTGCAGTGGAGTCGTGTCCTGTGCTGATATTTTGACATTAGCTGCAAGCGAATCTGTTGTCCAGGTAATGATTATTTCCCTCAATTTCTACTCTCCTCTAGATCTTGATGATTTTACTGTTGATGCTACATTTGAACGAATAAAATAAATCAGCATGACCTTGACTTGCAAACCTTTTTTTGGTCTATAAATGGTAGTTGGGAGGTCCATCGTGGACTGTCAGCTTGGGTAGGAGAGACTCGCGGACTGCCGTCAAAAGTGATGCAAATACAAACATTCCAAGTCCATTTTCAAGCCTTCCTAATCTTATCTCAGCATTTCAAGCTCAAGGACTTTCTGCTAGGGACATGGTTGCCCTTTCAGGTAACCAATACAAAAGCTTCATTTCACCTTTCACTGAAGAAATTGGGAGAAGTAATTATGATAAGTAACTTTGCATGTTTCTGTGTATTTGATCAGGCGCTCATACAATCGGTCAGGCGCAATGCTCTCTTTTCCGAACTCGCATCTACAATGAAAGCAATGTCAATGCCGCATTCGCTACTTTTCGCAAGGCAAGCTGCCCGAGCAGCAACGGCAGTGGAGATAGCAATCTGTCTCCTTTAGACGTGGGCACACCTAATTCCTTTGATAACAACTACTACAGAAACCTCAGAACACAGAGAGGTCTATTGCACTCTGATCAGGTTCTGTTTGATGGCGGTTCCGCAGATGCTCTTGTTACTACGTACAGTGTTAATCAGTTTGCCTTCTTTCAAGAGTTTGCAATGGCTATGCTGAATATGGGAAACATCAAGCCTCTTACTGGGACCAACGGGGAGATTCGCAAAAATTGTAGGGTCACAAATTAACAGCAGCAAGTTCTATCAGAATTAGATGACCCTAATTACCAAAATAAATGATTTATTGGAAATCACGATTTTATTTATTTATTTTTTTTTTCTCCGTATTCTTTGCGGAATGTTGAAATTGTAACCTTGTGATTATAGTGTTTCTACTAGTGAATGGATGGTAAGCATCCCTTGATTTCATTAATCAATAAAATCTAGTGAGTGTGACATGTTACAAGATTATTGGGTGAAGTTCTTGTTAATGTTGTGACTGTTTGCGTAAGTTTGAAAGGAAAAGTATGGAATAACGTTTTTAAATATTAAATATAAGAGGAGAGGTGATGCAGAAAACTTCTTACACATCTTTAAGCTATTGCAAACTAGATAAACACATGAAAAGTTAGATTTAAGAAAATAAACTAATAACACTGGACATATGTGGGAAAATCTTTTTGGAAAAAAAGACCCACCCTCCAAAAGTCAAACTCAATTTTATAATCAGCAACAACAAAAATTATAATACAACATCTTGAGCCAATGCTCATCAAGAGTGAAACAACAGCAGAGTATTGTAGAAAATATCTAACACATAAAGGCTCCTTAAAAGATATCGAACCTCACATCTTAAAATGCACTAAGAAGGAACATATTTATAGAGCTCAACACAACTGGAAATAGCCCATGGTTTCCAAAACCATCTCTAATAGCAAAGAGGCATGTGGTGTCAACATGCTAAACCAATGTCATGTTGCACATAGAAATGTTCAACACAACAAAGCATAACTCATCTATAACGGTCACCAATCCACATGCAACACCTACCTCACACCACTTGTCAATAGTGAACTCCATCATAAATATCAATAGCCAAACATTAACTCTCCATGACTCTCCCACCGAAGGAGTAACTGTCATAATCATTACATAGATTCAACATAGCAACTTATGACACTAGCTCCTTAACTTTAGTTATTTTAAAGTTGATGTAAAATAAATAAACAATAAAATTAACATGTTTGGACTCTAAGGTTGAGATACCTTAATCCTAACATTAATTAGTGCTACTAAAAAGTATATCTCATTTACATTATTTTGTAAGACAGATTAAGATATTAAAGATTTACGAACTTTTAAAAAAATTTGGCAAAATAATAAGTTAAGATTAAAAAATAATTTGTATATTAATATATGAGAAATCACTTCTATTTTAAAAAAATAATCTAAAGATTATTTTTTTAAAATAAATTTTAAGCTATTAGTTTTTTCATATAAAAAATATTAAAAGGCAATATATTAACAAAAGTATACAAATAATAATAAAAAATAGACCTCAAATATAGCCAAAAATAATTTAGCATATTTAAAAAATTATTAGAAAAAATAAACTTGGTCAATTGAAATTAAAAAAATAATTTATTTAGCTAATAGTTTAGTCGATAGGCTATTTGTGGGAGCTTTCCTCCCTGAAAAATAAATTTATGCCAGAAAATTGTCAGCCTCTCTGCTTGTATTATTTTCCGGTTGTTTACTTTTTATACTAATTAATAGAAATATTCAATTATGATTTTATTTAATAATGCTATGATATTTATCATTACTTTTAATTAATGAAATTAATAAAGAAAATGGCATGTTTCCTTGTTATGTACTTGAGATAATTATTTAGTTGAAAGGTAATTTCTATTTAGTCCCTTTCTTTTGTGTGTGCTTTGATTGGAAGTATTATTTAAACCATTGTTGATTCTAATCTTCTTAATTACAATGATAAGATCTCTCTTGTGTTTCTTTTTTATTGATTTGTGGTTTTTCTATTTACCTTTTGTTTCTTGGATCATTTTCATTCTAAAAATGTTTGGAGATTTGATTAAGCTTCATTTTGTGTGGTATTCTTCTTATTTCTTGCGTGAATGCTGAAATCATTGGGACATTATCTAAATTGCCCTTCTTTTAGTGTGCTTGTCCTCAAATTATTTTATTTTTCCCTTATGTATTCCTTTGGTAAAAAATTGATCTGGAATTTTGGTTTAAACACTTGCCAGATGCGTATAGTAGCAGCATGTGTGTTTTCTGTTGCACTACCATTTTGTGGCATGCAATGCATGTGGTGATATTTTTCTTGTTGGTTTATTGTGTGGTTTTGCATGTTGCTCCTCTTTTATCTAAATATTTTTTATGAGATGCCCTTCAATCCTAGATTTTATAGTTTGATTTTTTTTAATATGTATGGTGCATGAGGCCTTGCCCTATCATGTGTGTTTTTAAATTTTTTTGAATACTTGATGTGCTATGTTGGGTCTTAAAAAATAAAATGAGTATTCATAGAATGACAAGTGTTTAAAATAGTAAGTAAATCTTCTTTTTTTTTCAATGAATCAAACCATATTAGAGAGGGATTTGATTATAGCTCTTTGCTTTAAATTTAAGATACGCCTTTTGTTTGTGTGACTTTACTTTTGTATTTTTTTTATAGAATGTTTATTGTCAACTAAGAAAGTTTCTTTATTATATTTTAGAAAAATCATTTCCATATTATAATGAAAATTTATGTTATAGAATATATAATGAAAGTTTAGATATTCTTTCTAATATTAGGAAGTAATAATAAAAATATTTTGTTTAAAATATAATTTTTTTTTTATATACTTATAGAACATTTAGGAAGTAATAAGAAAAATCATTTTCATAATAGAATGTAGTTTTATGTTATAGAAATAAAATGAATGGTTCTTTTATTCTATCCTATCAAATAGTAGGAAAATGGTAATTAAATTATTCTAATAGTTTAATATTATTTAATTTAATTTCACTTGTTATTCCTATTAATTTTATTAAATCTCAAATTTGTAAATAGTATAATTTATAGAACATTTAGGAAGTAATAAGAAAAATCATTTTCATAATGGAATGTAGTTTTATGTTGTAGAAATAAAATGAATGGTTCTTTTATTCTATCCTATCAAATAGTAGGAAAATAGTAATTAAATTATGCTAATATTTCAATATGATTTATTTTTATTTCATTAGTTATTCCTATTAATTTTATTAAATGTCAAATTTATAAATATCAAGGCTAATATAATTATAGACCTAATAAGGTTACTTTGTTTAAATTGAGAATGTAAAAGAATAATTTTAAGCTATCTAGCTAATAAGAAAGATAATTAAATCTTATGTTGTTATTACTATATAGTGTTAGAAATTTGGTAATTTTAGTATTGGTCTAAATATTTATTAAGTAAAAAAAGGTAATATTAAAGGGTCACCTTAGATTTATTTTTTTTTAAACCCAACTTGTGAACTATCATTCCATGATTAATAAAATAAATAACAAAACTTAGTTTGACTCCTAAAATTATAAACTATAATATTATTAATCAAAATTATTTTATATTTTGGTGTAAGACAATGAAAAAGAAATAGATACAATAAGGGTGTGAACTTTTTGCTCTGCAACTAGGATTTAGAGATTGACATTACACTAAGAGCCTCTCGCCTGTGTGGAAGGGACAGCCTTATGGCATTCATCTCTCTTGGGGAAGTTAATGACATTAACTTCCCCTACCTTAATGGAGGCCATAAGGAAGAGGATATTAAAGCTTCTATCGACACCAATTCTCCTTGCAAAGCCAATACTTCCTGCACTGCAGTTCCTAAAGAAGCGGTTGGTTCGGCGACACCAGAGGTAGCATAGAAAGTCACTGTGGCAAATGGAGAGTGAAAAAACCTAGAGAAGCCAAGGTCCTTCAAAGAAGCTGTCCAGGATGAGAGGGTGTTACCGGAGGGGGTGGTTTTCATCTCAACTGTCTAAAAAGCCACAATACCAATCGCAAGAGTTATATATGGTCTAAAAAAAACCTAAATATCCTCTATGGTGCCTCACAATCTCTTTGTTAACATACTAACTTGATCTAAAATGACCATGGCTTATTTTGTCTGTGGGTTATTTTGACCATGGGTTATTGTGACCCTAGGTTATTGCATCCTTGGGTTATTATGGTAGGGTTATTTAATCCAAGTTTATTTTGGTTGGGTAATTATGTCTAGTTACCACTATACTTCACTCACAATTTCACTAAAGTTCTCGGTAACTTCAACTTTGTATCACATTCAAAATTTTGCTCTTACTTCTATGTTACTCAATGGCTTCTCTGCTCATGACCTTCACAGTTAAATCTAAATGATCATCACCTATTCTCTACAATTTCTCCTTCACATCTCTCACTGATCTTCACATACTAATCCATTTATAGTTGATCTATAAGTGGTGGAAACATTCTAGAATCATCTCCTTACGCGGTGCTAACATTAGTTATATCTCCAATGCATATATTAATTTTCATTTTCATTTGCGGATCTCACCTTGTAATCATGCAAAACCAACTTATTTAAATCTCCAATATTTCATCAAATAATTTCCTCAAGATTTGTAAAACATTTTTTTCTCAGTGTCTAGATTCAATGTATCTGTGGATTCTTCTTATGTTGGTCTGTGTTGCTCGATAATACATTTTCTTCAACTTGGTAACATGTATGTTCTCTTAGCTCAGTAACTATTGTAACTCTCATTAACTTCTCAGTGCTTGGTGCTTGTTCTTCCTTTCTCTTTCTTGTTCAGTGTTTGATCCTTATTCCTTTTACCAAAATTGCCTTTCCTTTACTTCCCTTTACCCACTAGATTATTTGCTTTACCAACTTGACTATCCTTCATTACCAAGTGACTTGGACAATCAACATGACTTAATAAAAACTAATGAAAACAAAATAACTATATAGGAGTATTAAAAATCTCATAAAGAAGTGTACATATGTCATCCATACTCTTGTGAAAATAGAGTCATGTAAAGAAAAGGAAAGAAAGAGGCAAGGGAAAATGACAAAACGGAGGGGTCTGAACTATCCTAAACATATTTCTCCTGGTCTCTAACAAGGATACAATCTACAAGATGACCAATTTGTAGAATTCTTTGGAATGGTTAAGTGTAAGAGCCATGGAGGAAACCAGCATGTCTTCAAAAATCTCTCCAATATTTTTGATAGTCACATGGTGGTAATAAAAGATAAGACCAAATTCAATGCCCTATAAGAAATTTATAAGAACACCATAGGCAACCATATAAGTAAAGAATAAACAACAACTAATTATGTGGTCAACAGTATCAATCTTATACATTGACAAGGAAAGATCAAGAATATAAGTGTACATAATTTGGCTACCAGTACAACTCCTAGCAATCCCACAGACCAAGCAATAATTTGATAAGAAGAGCTTTATGCAAAAATACTACAAGTGACGAATATGTCAATCAACAAGGAGCTTCAAGTTAGTGTATAAGTGTGTTTATTTCAATTAGATACTATAGTGATATATCATACATGAATATGGACACAATACGTTCAAATTTGATGTATTGCATAGAGAGAATTTTAAATTTAAACCATTAAAGTAAATTTCCATGAAATTAGTATTACCTAGAGATAATTTCAAACCAAATCACCATAGTAGTTTTCATTGAATCAATACGTTGGTAGGAAATAATGAACATTCTAAAAACTTAAAGAATAAGCTATTGAGATAGAAGAAGTTGATGAGACAACAAAGATGCTAACTTAGTGAGTGTGCACCACATCATGAGATAAAAGTACACAAATAGCCCAACTTTTGAGGAAAGAAACCATTGAAGATAAGTTGACAACCTATGTCCCCAACCAAGGGGAGTGAGTAGCCATCTGCAAGTGACACAACACAAGGAATGAAAGTTGTATGGTATGACTAATACTAAATAGAGGAACTATACACTAGGGGGAAGCATACCAATAGCCATTATAGCTAACTTCACACACCTGTAGAGCCTAAACTATATATTAGTTTTTGGGAAAAAAAATTCTATTTGTATGTGAGTTAGAAACTTAATTTAATTTTTTGAGTATTAATGGAGCTCCTTGTAGAAATCACTAAGCATTGAAGGATAAAAATATGGCCATCTTAAAGTGTTACCCAATAACCACTTAAAGATGCCCTAATAAAAATACACTCAAAATTACCAGTACTTATGGACAAATGTCCTAGGTTTAAATAGACACATTAGTATTGATATTATTTGCAATACTACAGAAACTGATTGAATATATTATTGCAAGTATAAAATACTATCACCATATATGATGCATTGCAGACATGATAAGTACCATGTACTATAATGTGAGTACAGTCACATGATAGTTATTGTGTGACTGTAAACACATCATAGTGCATGATAGTATCATGGATTGTAATGTTATTACATCCACAATAATTATTTTGTGTCTGTAAGAACATTATAGTACACAATATTATCATGTAAGACACCTTGGTTAAGAAACAACACAAGTCATTTAAGGTAAACATGCCCCTTTGCATTAAATTTGGTTGATTATAATTAACGTAGGGTCATGACCCTACATGGCAACCACTATGTATGGTCATGACTTTACATATTATATATATACTATATGATATTTGTGGAATCAATCAATCACCAAGGCAATTATATTCTACATCAACATATATAAATTCTAAGTAATATATATTAAATCTTCTGATCTAATATTCCATATCATGGTATCAGAGAATATATATTTTTATTCTTATTTTTTTATATATTTCATATAAACATAATAAAATTTGTGTTTATTAGAAGAAAAAGAAATGGCTCACGGTATAAGAATGGAAGATAGACTTGAGGGTGCATCCAACTTTATATCTTGGAAAACTAGAATTACTTCTCTTCTTTTAGAACTTGAATTGGAGGACTATATAGAGAAAGAACCCAAAATTCCTGAAGATGAAGTAGAAAAATCCACTTGGAAAAGGTGCAATAACAAAGCCAGGAAGTTGATTATTAACTATGTCAAAGACTCTATACTTCATAGCATATCAAGATTAACCACTACCTTTGAAATATTAAAAACCATTCAAGAAACATTTGAAATCAATAATGCTAATAGATTGTTGACTCTGAAACAACAACTAATGAATATGAAAATGAACAAAGGAGAAACAATTACCTCTTAGTTTATGAGGATTTCAGAATAAAGGGATCAACTCCTTACTATTGGAAATAATATGGATGATCTGGAACTATCCTTAATTTTTCTAAGAGGATTAGGTATCTCCTAGGAATCCTATATCCCATGCCAGAGATCAGTTGAAATTAGCAAAGATGTAAAGTTTGAATAAAGCTTCATATCCACAGATACTGAGGATGATTCCATTACATATCTAGATAAAGATCTTACACCTGAGAATGAGAGGTACAATGAAACAATAGATTGATGACCTACATTTTCAAATTTTGACCCTATATCTTCAAATACTTAACCTACATGTCCAAATGTTGAGAATAGTGGAATATCAAATAACACCAAGAGACCTTTATGGGCAAGGAAGATGTGTGAATAAAATAATGTAGAGCTAGATCAAATATTTAGAGAAAACAAAAGAACACGAACACAAAAATGTTATGTTGCCCTTCTAATTGAACTTGTAGAATTTGAACCTGACAGTGTTGAAAAAGCATTAAGAAAATAAGCTTGGAGAGAAGCCATGATTGAAGAGTATCAGTCCATCATGAAAAATGATGTTTGGGACATTGTGCCCAGACACCAAAACAAATCAATTGTCTCTTCAAAAGGGTTCTTCAAGATAAAATATAAGTTCCAGATGGTAGCATTGAAAAACACAAAGCCCAGTTTGTTGCTAGAGGATTCTCACAAAAGCCTGGTATTGACTATGAGGAAATCTTTTATCCCATAGCTCGATAAACCTCTGTAAGAACCATTCTTGCAATCGCAACATCTCAAGGATGGAAAGTACACCAAATGGATGTGAAGACAAATTTTTTGAATGGGAAAATTGAGGAAGAAGTATACATAGAGAAACTAGAAGGATTTGTCACACATGATAAAAATCACTATGTTTGTAAGTTAAAGAAAGCTCTTTATGGCCTTAAACAAGCCCCCAAAGCATGGTATGAAAGGATAGACAACTATCTCACCAAACTAGGGTACTCCAAGAACATAGTAGACCCTAACATATACTTCAAGGTAGTAAATGGTGACATGATAATTCTAGTTCTGTACGTTGATGACTTTCTTATAACAGGAGAAGATCACCTAATTGCAAAATGAAAGCAACACATAGTATTTTAGTTTGATATGAAGGATATGGGCCTACTACATTACTTTCTACGTCTAGAAATTTGGCAAAAGGAAGATCACATTTTCTTAAATCAAGACAAGTATACCAATGACATCCTAACTAGATTAGGAATGATGAACTGTAAACCATTGGATACCCCAATGGAAACAAATCTACATAAGCTAAAAAGTGAAACTAAAGATTTTGAACCTACAGATCCATCACCATATAGACAAATTATTGGATACCTCATGTATCTGGTAAACACACGTCCTAACATCTGTTATGCAACAAATGTTCTAAGTCACTTCATGTGTGAGCCTAAGAAAATACACTTGATGGCCTCTAAGAACATTCTGAGATATTTACAAGGAACCATTGGACTTGGTTTGAAATATTAAAAGGTTGAGATCCAACTTCAGGGTTATTCTAATTTAGATTGGCAGGCAATTCCATAGATCACAAGAGCACCACATGATGTTGTTTCAGTTTAGGATCAGAAATGATATCTTGGTTCAGCAAAAAATAATCAGCTATTGCTCAAAGTTCCACTGAAGCAGAATACATGGCTTCCTCTGTGGGAGCTGGAGAAGTAGTCTAGTTAAGGAAACTATTGTTTGATCTCTTTGGAAAATTTTTGGTACGTACCATTATTCATTATGGTAATCAAAGTTGCATCAAACTCTCAGTAAATCCAGTCTTCCATAATCGATCAAAACACATAGAGATTCCTTACCATTACATAAGAGACTTGGTTGATAGGAACGTCATTAAACTAGTCTATATCAGCACTGAGGAACAAAATGCTGACATCTTTACCAAACCTCTTGCAAAATTGAAGATAGATTATTTTAGGAGAAAAATTGGTATGACTAGACTTTAAACTTTTTGGGATGAAATTCCTACTCTTGTACTTTGTATTCATGAATATATAAATAACGTTATTTTGAAATATTTCATTTGTGAACATCAAGAGGAATAATGATCTTCTATATAATTGGGGTTACTATTACAAGGTGACGATCTTGACAATAGTTAACCAAACTTCATGATTGACACCCTAACGAGTTGTCCTGGACTATTCCAGATATCTTGATGTTGGGATGCTATAACTATATGATGTAATAACTCATATATCATGATTGACACCATAAAGGGTTATCCTAGATTGTGTCAAATATCATGATATTGAAATGTCTAAGTATATATCATGACTATGACTTCTTTATGTTGTCCCAAATTGTGTTGGTATCATGATATTGAAATGTCTAAGTAAACACACACACACACACACACATTAGTATTGATATTATTAGGCATATTGTAGAAACTGATCGAATATATTATTGTAGGTATAAAGTACTCTCACCATATATACTGCATTGCAGACATGATAAGTATCATGTACTATAATGTGAGTATAGTCACACAATAGTTATCATGTCACTATAAACACATTGCAGTGCACGATAGTTATCATGTGTCTGTAACAACATTACAACACACAATATTATCGTGTAACACACCTTGGTTAAGAAACGACATAAGTCAATTAAGGTAAACATGCCCCTTTGCATTAAAGTTGGTTGATTATAATTAATGTAGGGTCATGATCCTACATGGTAACCTCCATGTATGGTCATGACTTTACATATTATATATATACTAAAAGATACTTGTGGAATCAATCAATCACCAAGGCGATTGTATTCTACAACAACATATATAAATTCTAAGTAATATATATTAAATCTTTTGATCTAATATTCCTTACCAAAAAGTAGTAGCCATGCCCCAAAAACAAAACCCTTAGGGGAGACAATGAGACTATTCGAAAACAAATAACTCTTTGCAATTTAAACTTTGGACATAATTGTTTGACAACAATTATAAAAATCCAAGAGATAAACACCACCCTTGGATAAAGAAATGTATAAAGAGTATTGAATGCATTAATCAAGCCTACATGAGAAATGATTTTTTGTCCAAAGTCTGAGTAGCATCTTCTTCAAATTGTAATATTGTGATATCTCCTTCCATGCCCCTATTAGCTAACTAGTCAGTTAGAACATTCCCTTCTCTCTAGTAGTGAGAGACAACATACACGTTTACTTGATTTAGCTTATAAAATATAGCTCCAAGAAGATAATTCAGGTGCCCATACTTGCTCTTTTTATTAAGTAGAGCATTATAAACCATTGAATCCCCTTCAATATGAAGGTAAAAAAAATTAGCCTCAAAGATTGCTTTAATCCAAGTTACACTACCAACAATTTAGTGTCATTATTTGTGTCATCTAATACCTTTTTAAATAAATCATATTTACATAAGAATTGTAGGCTAGGATTTTTACCACTAAAAATATATGAGTAAAAACTATTATTTTGTATATCAATTGTTAGTTAATCATTCTATTTTTTTCATAAAACAAATACATAAAGTAATTTAAAGACATTATGATTCTTGAGAATTCTTGTAAATTCCAGATTTTGTGACATGCCACAATAAAATAATATATATTCAAGTATAAAAAAAAAAATTCTAACATTGTTTAACTCCATATTCAATTATAATAGTTTAATTAAAACAGTTGGAAAAAATAGAAAACCTGAACAGTTAAGGAGATGTATTTTTCAAACATATACGTTCTTTAACTTATCGTTGTTATTGTGTAATCTAAATTTAATAGTGGTTATAAGTCAACTCTCCATCTGCAAGTGATGCTCCAAAGTACTTGTTTTGGAGTCAACGCGCTAACTCCAAATTGGGCAATATCTGAAGCTTTGCAGCTACCGTGGAGGCTATACAAAAGGCCATTAGTTTTATATTGCTACTATCGAGAAATTAGAATTTATTATTTTGGATTTTAGATTTGATTTTGCCATGAACTCTGTTATATATCATGTTCGTCTTCCATTAGAATGCATCATAATCTGCAGTTTTCTATAGGTTGCCATATATTTACTTTAATGGCTTTTGTAGATTACCATGTCTTGAGAATTCAAAGCTCAAAATATTTGTCACGGCATGGAGAAATGGTATTGGCTACATAAGTTTACAGCCAAACATTTGTGCCAAGCGTAAATTCCTGGGCTAATACTAGCTACGAGTACCGGCAAATATCATGTGGCTTGGCAAAGTGTGAAAGAGGAACGATGCGAGGGTGAACTTCAAGTTGATGGCAACATTCCAAACTGGTTGGTTAGTAAGTTATCATGGTTTGTGGAAACTTGTCTGCCTTACGAATTACCTATCATGGATAAAATGGCTTATAGTATGATATGTACATTTTCACACGAACTCATGCAATTTTGTCCATTTTATGAACAAATTAATTATTCTGCTGTGTTGTCCATAGTGTGCAAACCTTTAGTTATGAATCAATTAAGAATCATATTATTAGTTGATAGAAGCCATTCAAAACTATTCAATCTTCTATATATTGTAATGAGTCCACCTCCATAGAGCTTTAATAGGATCTAGAAAACAACAAATTAAAATGTGGCACTATTTGTGTTATGAGCTGAAGCTCAGTAGATGTAAGTTACAATAGAATGTAATGTTGTCTGTGTGAAGCTGTGTGTCTACAACAGAAAGTAATGTTGTCTTCGGGAAGAGCTGAAGCAAAGTCAAAAGAATCTGATATGCAATGTTTTATTTTAATGAATAGAAATGTTTAAGTCTGTTACTCCTTTGCTCATATTTCCATGAACTAACTCACCTTTGTTGTCTTTGGGAAGAGCTGAAAGCTTGCTTTCAATTAGGCCTCTAATTGTGGACGTGTTCAGTTTGATGATGGCAATGTCATTGGTGGCCATGCACAGTTACTGTCCGATGCTTACAAGGCAGCCAAAAGAAACAACAGTATTTGTCATCGAGGATTTTCAGAATTTCCACATATGTCAATTTCTTATTTTGCATTGGGAACTTAAATAGGATAATTATTATTTAAAAATATTATATCAATGAAAGTGTAGAGTTTGAATAAATTATAGAATTTAAGAAAGGTATTAAGTTGTAGATATTTGTAAATCAAAATCAAAGAAATCTTTTTGGGTTCGAAGAGACGTGTAATTATTGGAATCAAATAAAATACAAAGTATAGGCATAGAAGTAAAGAGACCAAAATTGATAGCTAATAGGAAATCAGAGTTAAGGATATTGTAGAAAAATGGAACAAGAGGTCCACTGAAGTTGCCAAAGTAAGCTAATCCAAAACAAAGTTTAAATAAGGTGATCTAAAATTGTTTATCTTAATGAGAAAGATAGGTAAAACCTGTTGATAGAAACTAAAAATTTAATTTGTTAGATGAATATTTTAAAAAAGGAATAAATTAAAGTGGAAAAAGCTAATTGAAAAGCAAAAATGTAAACTTCTACTTGAAAATTATGATTTCTCGACAAAAATAAAAAATATTGAAGAGAAAAAATGAAGAGCTAAAGGAAAATTTAATGTTTTTCAATGAGATGAAAAAAAACAATGACGAATTACCAAAAATAGTGAAGTTGTTTTATGATTTAGTATATAGATTAGAAAAGGAGAATACTTTAAACAAGAACAGAATATCAAAATTGAATCAAGAGAATGAATGCTTATATTCAAACCCATTGATTCATGATAATTTGGAATATTTGTGTTTGTCATTTGGAAAGTGTGATTTTACTAAAGTTATTTGACATAAAAAGTGTCAAGATGAAGATGGTAACTAGTGATAATTTTATTTTCATATAATGATAGAAAAAATAATATTGGTTTGAAAATCATGAAAAGAATGGGTTATGATGCCCAAGATTTCGGAAAACATGAACATGGAATGAAAAATCTTATTAACCAACAATAGAGCAAAAATATGATGACCTTAGGTACGTCACATGTATCTAGGGAGGAATGATATAGACGATTAAGTTCAAAGAACATAGTATATGTAGTGTTCACATTGTAATTGCAAAAAATCATAGAATGACAAGTGTTGTGATCTATATCCTTGTAGTGTCATTTGAGAAATAATTGTACTAAGAAATGTTGGAAAAAGGGTCAAAAAATGTATGTATAGTAGGTTACATAAAAATGGATTGTAGATGAATTTTTGGATCAACTTGACAAAAATATAAAAGTATCGTGACAATGTTGCTTAAGTGCAAACATTTCTATATAAAAATTTATCCCAATCATGAAAGGTTTGAATGTTCAAAATTCATAACACTATCTACCAAGGCATCTACAAGTAATGAATTTCGAGGAAGTTCTAGAATGAAGTTTGAAAGTTTGGAGGACTACCACAATAGTTGGAGAAGGACGAGAGAAAGAAATCATAAGATCTACACATCATAGAAATGGTTTGAAGCTATCAAGCAAAGAAATATTTGATCAAGTTAGAAGACTTGGTTGCAACCACCAAAAAGAGAAAAGTAAACAACAATCAACAATGATGGAATTAAAATGCCACAACATTCATAGTCAAAATTAAGGAAGAATGCTAGGAAATGTAATTTATCCTACCTATTAATAAAAAAGAATTAATTAATTTAAAAAATTCAGACGATTCCCAATGATAAAAATATCCTAGGAGCAAGATAACAAAAACGTATTAAATATTTGTTCATATTTTCCAAGTTGGCCTATAATATAGAGTTATCTATGTTAGAATCAACGAAGACCTATATAAATTGCAAAATAGAAATAAAATTGAGCATAAAGTGATACGATGATCAAGTGATCATGTGATCAAATGATGGAGAGTGAACTGAATATTGTAATATTCCAAGAGGCTGAATGAATTTGTAATTGATAGATGAAACAAATTGTGCAATAACACTAAGATGATTATATTTCTCTGGGTTTAGTTAAAATACCTGTATCACCGCCTCCACCATATTCTACCTATAAATTGTAGAGGCCCGAGCAATGGAGGGGAAGGAAAAACGGAATCAGGTTGAACAAGATCTCAATCGGTGAATAACCCATTTTCTTCTATTACTTAAATGGGGGAAGGGTAGGGGGCCCGCCATTGTGCACTAGGTAGTGAGACGTATCGTTGATGGAAAAATAACTGCATGAGAAGGATATACAGGGCCCATAGAACTTTGTGAATGAAATCAATTACTTAGTTTGGTCGGACGTCAATAATTTGCGGAGTTTAATGTATTACGTCGACATTTAGTAAACAATTAATTTACGTTTAGAAAAGTATCGCGAAAAGACCCATTCGCAAATACGTCCACCGCCGATACCTTTTTCATGGATATGTTTTTTTATTATACATTTCGGAAAGAAACAGTCAAAAGATATTGAATTCGACCAGGTCAACTGCAACTTGTAATCTGAACGTCTAACTCAAATTTGCTTCCATTGAACCTGTTCAACATTATTGCGGACAGGCATAGTGGAAGCTTTTAATGCCATCTCATCCGATTGTCTTGAATCAATGACTCGAACTCCCCGTGGTTCCCAGTTGGTTCTACGCGTAAGACGAAGTCGTTTCAGAGAAGATAGAATCATTGTCTATCTAAGACTCTACTACTATATAAAGATCAAATCAGTTGTCCTTACGACAACAAAAGCCTTTGAGATCAATCTGGCGCAGGCAGCCTGTAATTAAAATTTGTGCTCTATTAAAATAGCCATGTCTCCTTTGGCGACCAGAGCAATGGTGGATCCTCTGCGTGTTGTGTTACTATTGTGCTCCACTGTTATAGTCTATGGACAACTTAGCCCGTTATTTTATACGAGATCATGTCCCCAGGCAGTGCCTATAGTCAGAGCTGCAGTGAGGCAGGCAGTCGCAAGAGAGAGGCGCATGGGTGCTTCGTTGCTCCGCCTTCACTTTCACGACTGTTTCGTTAACGTAACAATTTTTACCCTAGTATATAATCTTCTCTTGTTCATTCATTCTTGGAATTATGGTTTGTTTTAGTTTACTAAAAAACTTGGATTTTTACAGGGCTGTGATGGGTCGATCCTGCTGGATGACACCGCAAATTTCACGGGAGAGAAGACCGCACTTCCGAATGCCAACTCAGTGAGAGGTTTCGAGGTCATAGATAATATAAAGACCCAATTAGAGACAGTCTGCAGTGGAGTCGTGTCCTGTGCTGATATTTTGACATTAGCTGCAAGCGAATCTGTTGTCCAGGTAATGATTATTTCCCTCAATTTCTACTCTCCTCTAGATCTTGATGATTTTACTGTTGATGCTACATTTGAACGAATAAAATAAATCAGCATGACCTTGACTTGCAAACCTTTTTTTGGTCTATAAATGGTAGTTGGGAGGTCCATCGTGGACTGTCAGCTTGGGTAGGAGAGACTCACGGACTGCCGTCAAAAGTGATGCAAATACAAACATTCCAAGTCCATTTTCAAGCCTTCCTAATCTTATCTCAGCATTTCAAGCTCAAGGACTTTCTGCTAGGGACATGGTTGCCCTTTCAGGTAACCAATACAAAAGCTTCATTTCACCTTTCACTGAAGAAATTGGGAGAAGTAATTATGATAAGTAACTTTGCATGTTTCTGTGTATTTGATCAGGCGCTCATACAATCGGTCAGGCGCAATGCTCTCTTTTCCGAACTCGCATCTACAATGAAAGCAATGTCAATGCCGCATTCGCTACTTTTCGCAAGGCAAGCTGCCCGAGCAGCAGCGGCAGTGGAGATAGCAATCTGTCTCCTTTAGACGTGGGCACACCTAATTCCTTTGATAACAACTACTACAGAAACCTCAGAACACAGAGAGGTCTATTGCACTCTGATCAGGTTCTGTTTGATGGCGGTTCCGCAGATGCTCTTGTTACTACGTACAGTGTTAATCAGTTTGCCTTCTTTCAAGAGTTTGCAATGGCTATGCTGAATATGGGAAACATCAAGCCTCTTACTGGGACCAACGGGGAGATTCGCGAAAATTGTAGGGTCACAAATTAACAGCAGCAAGTTCTATCAGAATTAGATGACCCTTAGTACCAAAATAAATGATTTATTGGAAATCACGATTTTATTTATTTATTTATTTTTTCTCCGTATTCTTTGCGCAATGTTGAAATTGTAACCTTGTGATTATAGTGTTTCTACTAGTGAATGGATGGTAAGCATCCCTTGATTTCATTAATCAATAAAATCTAGTGAGTGTGACATGTTACAAGATTATTGGGTGAAGTTCTTGTTAATGTTGTGACTGTTTGCATAAGTTTGAAAGGAAAAGTATGGAATAACGTTTCTAAATATTAAATATAAGAGGAGAGGTGATGCAGAAAACTTCTTACACATCTTTAAGCTATTGCAAACTAGATAAACACATGAAAAGTTAGATTTAAGAAAATAAACTCATAACACTGGATATATGTGGGAAAATCTTTTTGGAAAAGAAGACCCACCCTCCAAAAGTCAAACTCAATTTTATAATCAGCAACAACAAAAATTATAATACAACGTCTTGAGCCAATGCTCATCAAGAGTGAAACAACAGCAGAGTATTGTAGAAAATATCTAACACATAAAGGCTCCTTAAAAGTTATCCAACCTAACATCTTAAAATGCACTAAGAAGGAACATATTTATAGAGCTCAACAACACTGGAAATAGCCCATGGTTTCCAAAACAATCTCTAATAGAAAAAAGGCATGCGGTGTCAACTTGCTAAACCAATGCCATGTTGAACATAGAAATGTTCAATGCAACAAAGCATAACTCATCTATAACGGTCACCATTCCACATGCAACACCTACCTCACACCACTTGTCAATAGTGAACTCCATCATAAATATCAATAGCCAAACACTACTTCTCCATGACTCTTCCACGGAAGGAGTAACTGTCATAATCATTACATAGATTCAACATAGCAACTTATGACACTAGCTCCTTAACTTTAGGAATTCTAAAGTTAGTGTAAAATAAATAAACAATAAAATTAACATGTTTGGACTCTAAGGTTGAGACACCTTAATCCTAACATTAATTAGTGCTACTAAAAAGTATATCGCATTTACATTATTTTGTAAGACAGATTAAGATATTAAAGATTTACGGACTTTTAAAATTTTTTGGCAAAATAATAAGTTAAGATTAAAAAATAATTTGTATATTAATATATGAGAAATCACTTCTATTTTAAAAAAATAATCTAAAGATTATTTTTTTAAAATAAATTTTAAGCTATTAGTTTTTTCATATAAAAAATATTAAAAGGCAATATATTAACAAAAGTATACAAATAATAATAAAAAATAGACCTCAAATATAGCCAAAAATAATTTAGCATATTTTAAAATTTATTAAAAAAAATAAATTGGGTGAATTGAAATTAAAAAAATAATTTATTTAGCTGATAGTTTAGTCGATAGGCTATTTGTGGGAGCTTTCCTCCCTAAAAAATAAATTTATGCCAGAAAATTGTCAGCCTCACTGACTGTATTATTTTCCAGTTGTTTAGTTTTTATACTAATTAATAGAAATATTCAATTATGATTTTATTTAATAATGCTATGATATTTAACGTTGCTTTTAATTAATGAAATTAATAAATAAAATGGCATGTTTCCTTATTATGTACTTGAGATAACTATTTAGTTGAAAGGTAATTTCTATTTAGTCTCTTTCTTTTGTGTGTGCTTTGATTGGAGGTATTATTTAAAGCATTGTTGATTCTAATCTTCTTAATTACAATGATAAGATCTATCTTTGTGTTGCTTTTTTATTGATTTGTGGTTTTTCTATTTACCTTTTGTTTCTTGGATCATTTTCATTCTAAAAATGTTTGGAGATTTGATTAAGCTTCATTTTGTGTCGTATTCTTCTTATTTCTTGCGTGAATGCTAAAATCATTGGGACATTATCTAACTTGCCCTTCTTTTAGTGTGCTTGTCCTCAAATTATTTTATTTTTCCCTAATGTATTCCTTTGGAAAAAAATTGATCTGGAAGTTTGGTTTAAACACTTGCCAGATGCGTATAGCAGCAGCATGTGTTGTTTTCTCTTGCACTACCATTTTGTGGCATGCAATGCATGTGGTGATATTTTTCTTGTTGGTTTTTTGTGTGGTTTTGCGTGTTGCTCCTCTTTTATCTAAATATTTTTTATGAGATGCCCTTCAATCCTAGATTCTATAGTTTGATTTTTTTTAATATGTATGGTGCGTGAGGCCTTGCCCTATCATCTCTGGTTTTAATTTTTTTCGAATACTTGATGTGCTATGTTGGGTCTTAAAAAATAAAATTAGTATTCATAGAATGACAAGTGTTTAAAATAGTAAGTAAATCTTTTTTTTTTTTAATGAATCAAACCATATTAGAGAGGGATTTGATTCTAGCTCTTTGCTTTAAATTTAAGATATGCCTTTTGTTTGTGTGACTTTACTTTTGTATTTTTTTATAGAATGTTTATTGTCAACTAACAAAGTTTCTTTATTATATTTTAGAAAAATCATTTCCATATTATAATGAAAATTTATGTTATAGAATATATAATGAAATTTTACATATTTATTCTTTAAAATATTAGGAAGTAATAATAAAAATATTTTGTTTAAAATATAATTTTTGTTTTATATACTTATAGAACATTTAGGAAGTAATAATAAAAATTATTTTCATAATAGAATGTAGTTTTATGTTATAGAAATAAAATGAATGGTTCTTTTATTCTATCCTATCAAATAGTAGGAAAATGGTAATTAAATTATTCTAATATTTTAATATTATTTAACTTAATTTCACTTGTTATTCCTATTAATTTTATTAAATCTCAAATTTGTAAATAGTATACTTTATAGAACATTTAGGAAGTAATAAGAAAAATCATTTTCATAATGGAATGTAGTTTTATGTTGTAGAAATAAAATGAATGGTTCTTTTATTCTATCCTATCAAATAGTAGGAAAATAGTAATTAAATTATTCTAATATTTTAATATGATTTATTTTTATTTCATTAGTTATTCCTATTAATTTTATTAAATCTCAAATTTATAAATATCAAGGCTAATATAATTATAGACCTAATAAGGTTACTTTGTTTAAATTGAGAATGTAAAAGAATAATTTTAAGCTATCTAGCTAATAAGAAAGATAATTAAATCTTATGTTGTTATTATTATATAGTGTTAGAAATTTGGTAATTTTAGTATTTGTCTAAATATTTATTAAGTAAACAAACATAATATTAAAGGGTGACCTTAGATTTATTTATTTTTAAACCAAACTTGTGAACTATCATTCCATGATTAATAAAATAAATAACAAAACTTAGTTTGACTCCTAAAATTATAAACTATAATATTATTAATCAAAATTATTCTATATTTTGGTGTAAGACAATGAAAAAGAAATAGATACTATAAGGGTGCAAATTTTTCGCTCTGCAACTAGGATTTAGAGATTGACATTACACTCAGAGCATGTCGCGCACATGGAAGGGACAACCTTATGGCATTCATCTCTCCTGGGGAAGTTAATAACATTAACTTCCCCTGCCTTAATGGAGGCCGTAAGGAAGAGGATATTAAGTCTTCTACCAACGCCAGTTCACCTTGCAAAGCCAATACTTCCTGTAGCATAGTTCCTAAAGAAGTAGTTGGTTTGGTGACACCAGAGGTAGCATAGAAAGTCACTATGGCAGATGGAGAGTGAAAAAACCTAGGGAAGCCAACGTCCTTCAAAGAAGTTGTCCAGGATGAGAGGGTGTTGCCGGAGGGGGCGGTTTTTGTCTCAACCATCTAAAAAGCCTCAATACCAGTCGCAGGAGTTAGAGGTAAGGTTTCGGCACCCCCCAAACTGGTTATCAAACCTAATCCCCAAATGCTTTCTGCGATAGAATTGGAAAAAGGTAGACTAAGAGACACCGCAATTTTTTTCATTGTTGTTGATGTTTCAAGAATTCCTTCTAGGGATTTTCTTAATGACTGGTTTCAGCATGTGTGGAGCCATAGACTAGGATTTCAATTCTCCTATTGCAGACTGATTAAGAAAGGCTTATTCATTTTTTTTTTTTGTGATTCTAAGGCCTAAAAGGCTATAGTAGATAAGAGATACTAGAAAGTCAGTCCCTTTGAATTCAGAGCCATCTCGTGGTCATAGGAAACTTCACATAGCGAAGTCCTCACCCTTTCCAGCCCTAGATGGATTGTGGTTGGGAATATCCCACCCTATTTGCTCAACCTCATTCCGTAGGCCCTCGAACCATTCGGCAAAGTATTGAGAGTCGATCGCTCCAATGTTCTTATCCCTCACACAAATATTAGGGCTCTTATTTCTCTTAAGCTAGGTGTAGACCTCCTCAAAGCCCTACATTTTGACCTTGGTGGTTCTCTGAACATTTGTCCCATCACTTTTCTAGGGGGGCTAAACAATTGTTATTTGTGTAGAAAGGAAGGGCATAAGAAGCAAGATTGTCCCATTTTGAGCAAGAGAGCATAGGCATCAGAGAAAAGGATAGATTCCTCTGATCCTGAATCTGGTGTACCTCCCCAACCTAATGCTGTGTTTTCCCCCACTCCTAAAGTGGGTGGAGAACCCAATAACTTGCAAATTAGTCTTCTTGGCAACTGGCAACAGGATTCGGCAACCATTGTTGCAACCCTTGACAAACTCAAAGGACATTTCAAACCCCCCCCTAACACCTCCCCAACAACTTCTATAGTTTCTGAAGTTCTCAAAGATCTACCATCAGCAAAAGACCTATATTTTGGGCTGACTCATACCAATAGACAAGAGGCTCCCAAACCCAGGACTAAGAATGCCCAATAGATAGCACTAGAGAGGATTCATTCGAAGGCCTCTGTGATGAAATCTACCCCTAAGTAGAAGTGGAAGATATACTCTGTCCCTCTTCCAGGTAAACAACTTGTTTCTACTCCACCTCTCACCCTGTTCACCCCAATGGAGAGGACTAGTAGCCCTAGTAGTTTTTCACTTCCCCCTGATTCCCCCATTAAAGGAACTCTTCTTGAGACTAATATTTTTCCCTCAAGTAACACTGACAATTGCTCAATAATGGTGATCCCTCCCCCCCACCTCCCCCCCCCCCCCCCAAGACTCTGGGAAGTCTCCCTCTTGGAGGAATAAGGGGATAGCACCACCATCCTCTCCATCACCAGAGATAGGTTTGGAGGTGGAATAGAAAGAATGGTTAGACCTTGAAGAGGGGGAGATTATGTTAGATTGGTTGAAGAATGAACATTTGGAGGTGTTTGTCTTATCGACCTTTGATCTAGATAAGGAAGATAGGATTAAGAGAGTGGATGGAAAAGGTGGCACCAAAAGAAAGAGAGGTAGGCCCCCAAATGTCAGTAGAAATATTAAACCATCCAAAATCTAGAAGAAAGGTATCCCCCAATGCTTTCAGAATTTTAAGGCTTCCTTGGAGCCCGACACATGATGTTCCAATGTTAGTGAATTGTGCCTCCTAGAATGTTAGAGGACTTGAATCCTCAGACATGAAATACATTGTTAAGATATTTTTGCACCATAATAGGGCCATTGACTTCCTTATGTTGGAGGAAATTAAAGCAGTAGGATTCTCATTAGACATTTCCCTTAAATGCATTTGGAAAGATGTTGATGCTTTCTCCACCGAGCATCATAAGGGGAGAGGAGGAACATCAATCCTAATAGGACCTAGATGGAGGAAGAAGGTGCAGAAGTGGGGGTCCTCTCCCTATAATAGAGCAGCATGGATAGTAGTGGAAGATGAGGGCCACTCCTTTGGAGTCTGCTCATTCTATGCCCCCAATGAGCATAGCTCAAGGATCAATTTGTGGAATTGGATCTCAAAAATGGATAACATCCCCTAGATCATCACAGAAGAATTCAACATGATTGAGAGGGCTCAAGATAAAGTAGAAGGCATGAGATTTGAATGGAAAGGAAATGAGATGGTTTTCTGGAATAGGATGATTTCCAAATTGAACCTATTTGATCCTCTAGCAGGAAAGAAGACTGAGTCTAAAGGCATTTGGTTCACCTAGTCCAATTTCCAAAGAGGAGACAAAAGGATTTATTCCAGACTTGATAGATTCTACATCAACAAACACCTTCTTAGTTGCCCCCCAAGCTAGATGATAGTTGTGTCAAAGTCCACCCTAACTCCCTTTCAGACCACCACCCCATTGTATCCACATTTCAACTTAGAAAAGTATAGGCCCCTACTTTTGATAAGAAAATAGGATTTGCCCTTAATTGTTCCCTTTTGAAAGACCCAGATGTGATTGCAGCCATTAGGATTATAGCATGGTTCAATGATAATATTTCCCAGCATGACTCGAGGATTGCTAAGTGGAATTAGACCACCAGATCATGGTAGGAAATGCTTAAGGTGGTAGGGAGGAAGAAAGCCAAAGATGGCAGGTGGAGAGAAATTAAGTTAGTGGAGAACTTTCAAGCTACTAAAACCCAAATCCAAGATGATCCCAGCAACCCTCTACACCTTGAGATAGTCATGCATTGTAGAGATTCACTATGACAACATCAGACTGTCAAAACTAAAGGAGCTAAGATTAGGGCTATAGCTAATTGGATTAATCTGGGGGACATGGGTTTGAAATTCTTCTTCCAAACCCTCAAAAACAAAGAAGCTAGAGATAATATTGCTGCTATAAGGGATGAAGATAGAATTATCTTAGAGTAAGAGGGGATTGTAAACACTTTTGCTAGATTCTACAAAGAGCTATTTACTTCTGAGGACTCTAGTGGCATGGAGGTGGCCAGACAGAAGATCAAAAACATTATCCCAAGGAGAATATGTGATGAAGATGCAGAGGTGTTGGGGAAAGAGATCACTCTCAATGAGACCAGAGGAGCTATTTTAAGTAACACCAATGACAAAGCACCTAGTCTGGATGGAATCATTGTTGAGTTCTATAAGTGCAACATAGATTGGATTTGTTAGAATCTCAGCAAAAGCTTTCAAGAGGTGGTTCTATAAGTGCAACATAGACTAATTCCCAAAGGAGGAGATAGAAGTTGCTGATAAAGAAATGGAGACCTATCACCCTACTAAATGTAGGATATAAGGTTATAGCCAAAACTCTTGCTATTAGACTAGTGAACATCCTCCCTAAAGTGATTAATAGCACTCAAACAGGTTTTGTGAAGGGTAGATACATTCTAGAGAACCTACTGACCTATTGGGAAGCTCTAGACTGGGCCAAGGTATTTGGGAAAAATTGCTCTATGCTATTAATTGATTCTGAGAAAGCCTATGACATGATATAGTGTAAATTTATCCTTTGTATGATGGAAAGTCTGGGCTTCCCAAGTCTTTTTTGCAAGATGGTCTCTACCCTACTCTTTGGGGAAATGGTAGTAGTAGAGGTTAATGGGGTAAGATCATAATTTTTTGAACTAACCAGATCTATAAGATAGGGCTGCCCACTAGCCCCTTCACTATTTGTCATAGCAACGGACACTCTTCACTACCTTCTTAGAGATGACACTCTATCTCCTAGGATTAGAGGCATCTCCCTCCCTAATGGACAAGAAGTCACAAATATGCAGTTTGTAGATAACACAACAATTCTTATCAATATTGAAGAAGATAATATGGCTCTACTCATGGATAAACTGGGGATATTCTACCAGGCCTCAAGCAGTAAGATTTCGGTGACCAAATCCATAATGTTAGGTTGGACTGATCATCCTTTGAGCTGGTGGAGCAGATTTGGTTTTGAATGGGGAGGACCTAAACATGTTGTCAGGTATCTAGGCATACCATTTACTGTTGACCCTAATATCAATGACATGTGGACATGGATCAAAGACAAAATCCTCTCTAGACTTAACAAGTGGGATAGTAGCCTCCTTTCCTTCCCTAAGAAAGTACAAGTGTGTCAAAAGATTCTATCCTCCTACCCAATGTACTTCTCCTCTACATGGCTCTTTAACCACTGCCAATTCACCCAAATTCAAAAGTTCATCAGAGACTTTCTCTAGTCTGACAGCAAAGGGAACAGGAAATCACATGTTGTTTCCTAGGAATGGTGCACAATGAACAAAGTTTGGGGTGGTCTGGGACTCAAAGATCTGAAAACCCAAGGATATACCCTAGCAATGAAATGGATTGCCAAAGCAACAGTGGGTGAAGAGCCGTGGAAGATACTAATAATGAATAACTTACTAAGAGCTCACCCTACCAAAAATAAACACTAATGTGGCCTTTGCTATACAGATGTAATGTGAATGAAGTGCAAAATGAGGGTCTATGGATTGAATGTGTTCAAGGCCATTTGGAAAAGCTGGGGGCCTGCTAAACAATTTATCGGCACCACAAATCCAATGTAGAAAGATGGGTGGATTTGTGGTAGGAAGTCAGTATGGTGGAACCTCACACTTAATGGTAAGCCTCTGGCCTTGCTCCAAGGATGCTCTGCTAGGAAGTGGGCGGATAAGGCATCAAAACTTTTGATGATATTCTATGCGATGGTAAAATGGTGTTGTGGGACTACCTAGCCTTAGGATTTAGTCACCTAGATATGCAGAGAAGAACCTATGTTGTGCTCACATCGGCCCTTCAAACAATAGGGAAAATATCCTCATGATGTTCCCTTGAAAATTGCTCCTATCAGCTCACCTAGTCTGATGCTTCCCCCCTCCACCTGATCAAGAGAAAACTTCTTTACCAACATATCACTGCCAATCCAGCCATCATTAGCCACACTAATATCAAGTGGAACCTAAATATCCCTTCCCAAGATTGGAAAAAATACTTTTCCGCCCTTTGATCGAGGCCTGTGGAACCTAAGATCACCTATTTCTTGTGGCGTCTTTTCCTACATAAGCTCCCTTTCAAGAAGCTAGGGGGAGAACCTAACCAACTTTTAGTTTGTAGGTAGCCAAAATTTGTCCCTCATGTTTTTTTTTAATGCCTCTTTTCTTATGAAATTGGGAAAATATTTGGTATCAGCTTCAATAAGCAATTCCATGTGTTGAACATTATTTCTAGAAACATCAACTAGAGCAAGTTTTGCAATTATTTCTGGACTATTCTTTCTTTAATTATATTATGGCCTATTTGGAAGGCTAGGAATGATGATGTGTTTGCAGGGAAGGCCCAGAATCTTACTAAGTCTCTCAGGAGACTCACATATACTGATATCTCCTTGCAGGTCACGACAGTGATAAAGCTGAAGTAAAGCAAGTTCTTCCATATCCTCCAAGAGGGCAGAGGCACCATAGAGAAAGGGGACATAGCACATGGTTACACCTCTAGGAAAGATGGTACAGTCTTCAATAGCTACCTCATAGAACTCCATCGGAAGGTTGAAGAGGAGAGAGTAAGTATGGTAGCCAACTCTGCAGGGACCAGGACAGAACCCATATTTGGGGCTCATGAGATCATTGGGTACACGGTTGTTTCACCAGACTCCAACAAATCAGATGCTGAACATGATGCTCCAGAAGAATGATATCCATTGAGATCCTAGTATTTAGTATAACTAGTATATAGTGTATCTACTGTGATACTACCGAGAAATTAACTGTAATTTTTTAGCAAGTTTTTGAGTTGGCTATAGCACTATTCAGCCCCCTATAATTAATTATATCTCTGATGTTTTGAAACTATATATGCAATAGAAAAAAAAATTCTATATTTTGACATAGATAAAACTAAAATTCAGAGTTAGATGATCTAAGAATGTGGTTGAATTAAAACCATTCTTATTAGGTTGTCTATTTTTGTTATCATCATTTAGTAGTTGATTTGTCTCCTATTTTTTTGTAGTGCAAAATTTTGTTAACAATAATTCATAGTGTATGACCCTATTATTTGTGTTATTACAATATGATATTCAAACATGGAGCTATACATGTTGCTAAGATGCTTTCTTTTACTTGTCTACCTTAATAGTTCACTATGATCATTGTAAGATATATAACTCCATGGACCATGCTTACAATCATTGGTGTTATTTTGTCTTTTTCTTTGCCATAGTCCTTATTAGTGTAAGAGGTTAACATCATCTAGATAAATTAGTTTACCTTCCCTTGTGTTCAAGTCTCTATTTAAAGACTTTCCTATACCAAATTTTCTCTTGTAAAGAGTAACCAATTTTTAAGTAATCATATATTTGAATTTGTTTTAATCTTTATCTTGAAATGACATTGATACTATGGGCTAAAACTCTATTTTTAGTTGGTAAATTGGTGTCAAGTTATCAATTAAGCCCAGGACCTTTTCCTTGTTCCACTCAAGTGGATGGTAATAGACGAAGAATTGTTTGGAGAATCAAACCCTACAAAGGGTTGTGTACCTTCTTGTGTACAGTTGATATCTTTAATCTAATTTGTACAATTTCTAAGCATTTTTAAATAAATTAAGTTATTTTAGTTAATTTTAATAATATATTTTTATTCGGTATAATTTATATTATTTTTTGTTTTAAATTTCTTATGTACAAAATTAGTGATCTACTTTGTGCATTGTACAAACTAATTTTACTAGACCTCAAAAATCAACTCTCCTATCGGCTCATTGTTGTATGCACAAAAACATGTGACTGTTAGTTTTAAATTGTTGAATAGTAGGTAGAATAACTTCTAAATTAACTACTAACTTTAAAGCATTAGAATTTGATTTATAGAAAATGACTAAATGACATTATTTTTTATCTAAAATTAATTAATAAAAAAAACATAATAAAGTCAAGATATGACATACAAAATAGTGCTTATGTCATTGAAGTTATCAATACAATAATAATCATCTCATTCAAGCCATTAATACAACCAACATTTCATAGAATGAGCTTTTAAAGGGGTTTACAAAGTTATGGTTGGAGAGAGATTCTCTAAATATAATTAATTGTCTAAAAGGAAAACATGTCTTTGGTTGGACCATCAACAAATTAATCCTCGATAGTATCGATATGCTTAATTCATATAATGGATATAAGGTAACTCATATGTATCACAAGGGGAACTATGTTGCTCATAGATTGGCAAAACTTGAGGTCTATTATAATACACTAGTAGAATTTGGAAAATATATAAAATTATATTTCCATCAGAATCCAAATTGCATCATATAATATTTAGTGGTTGTAGATGTGTCAATGAGCTTTACTTTAATTAAAATCATAAAATTCTAAAATCATAGAATTATAAACATAGTCATTAAAACCATAAAATTATTAAATTATATAGATAATAAAATTATAAATTATAAAGTTATAAAGTTATACATACATTAAAAATATAAATTTGGTCCCTTACCATTCATTCATTCATAAAAAATATGTTTATGGTTTTCTATTGACATCAAAAAGGGAAGGTATATATTTTAGAGGGAATTTAGAAAATTTTGGTTTTCATCTCCTTCAAGTTTAGGTTTTCCCTCACCAATTTCATAACAAACATCCATAATCCATGTGATTTTCAAATTAGAGATAGGAAAAATATGGTTTTAAAGGTAGAGATAGGGAAAAATTGGTCAAAAATATCTACATATTCTATTGCAAGGAGGGTTTTAGTAAAGTTTCATGCTGATAGGTAAGAATTTCTATACAAAGAAAAATCCCCCCCTTTAAAACATAAGAGATTTCATTAATTTTCTACAAATTTTATTACTATAGTGGTAGGGTTGGGACTTCGTTTATATTATTTGTCATTGCATAGAGTTAATACCACTATTTTGGATTAGCATGTGTATTATTTTTTACAACTATCAGTGAGTTGTATTCTAGAAAAAATTCCTTAAGTAAGATAATAGAGAACTAGTTGAGAACTATTATATTCTATTCTACATTTCATCTAATGTTGTTGAATGTCACCATAAGCTAGTGCTAAGGAACTATAGGTTATGGTATTTGTTTGTATAAAACAAAGTCCTTTGCAATAGACCTCTATTTAAGATTGAGATAAGCACCATGAGCATTAAAGAAGTGGCTCTATTTCCTAATATTAGTAATGATATAGAGAAATCTCATATATTATCTATAGAGAAGACAATAATTTGGCATGATGTAATATCCCGTATTGGAACTTAACTCTAATTTTCCCTAAAATACTATATCTTTATTTTACATTGAGACATCCCTCTTTTGATCTAGTCTTTTCAGTATACTACATGATATCTTGTCACTTTTTGATACATCATTCTACTACTTTAATTCATGGTATCCCTACTTTATGCCTTGACGATCATTACTTCTACATTGACTACTTAACTATGACAATCAATATTCTCATACATTTGAAGTTACCACTTTTGACATATAGGAATTTGATTGTGTTGACCATATGATAGTCTTTGTGCATATGCTATTGATACCCTTATCTCTCTAGGTTAGACCACTACTTCATTACAATAGTAATACTTTATCTCATTACTTTTATCTTTTGTTGTCCTTAACATTATTTTTGGCATTATTTTTATATAACAGAAAAATATTCTTTTTCATGATTGACATTTAGACCTTCTATCTTCTCTTGCAATCTATGATAGTCATTAGTAGTTCCTCCTTTCATTTGGTCTTGTTCAAACTATTCGCATCTTGAATATGACACCTCTCTTGTTCTCATCCCTTCTCTCAAGTGTCTTTGTCATTATGAGAAAGGTAGATCTCTCAATCATTAATTTTCCAAAACCCTTGTACTTTACTATAGCACTCAAGAATTCATGGTTGTTCTTTGATGTATGATCATCAATGTTCCTTATCATCTTCGTCATTATCATTTATAACAAAATTCAGATTTTTTCTTTCATTTCTTTCAAATTATTGTTTCACACTTTTACTTGATTTTTGGAAATAGTCACAACAATATCCTTTTAATGCCTCTAATCTTTGTGAAAAAATGCTTCTTGGTTTGTTAAAAAAATTGAAAAAGATGTTCCATTTTATGTAGCACCCTTGTGAAAAATTCTTTAGCTTGAAGATGTCCATTATTTTTCAATGGCTTCTTCAATGAATTAAAAGTACATCTATTAGTAGGAGGATACCAAGTTTGTTGTGGTGTAGTAGAATGGCAGAAGCATTGTGTATGGTTCATCTTTTATAAATAAATCTAAAGACAACTAAGAAATTGGTAATGACATAATGTTTATGCAAGCATTTCACAAGAGAACTATTTTCTATTCTTTATAGAATTTTAATAAAGGTATACAACCTTTACCCCTTCAAGTTGTATGAGGTATACAAACCAAGGAGTACTTATGGCATATTATTCTTAGTAGGCTAAAAAAAATTAAGGCGAATGAACTTACACAAGGGTGTGTAGAAACTGAGAATTGAAATAGAAAAAGCATGTGATCACTGGCATAATGTTTTTCTATTGGTTTTCAATGTCCAATTCAACATATCTTTTTTTCTTCTCTCTTCCCCAACTTTTTGGATGATACCTTGAAGAGTGTACAAATCAAAAAAAAAAAATTGAAGGATGAAAGATGATTTATTTAGTGTATCATCTTCCCTTTTTATCTTTGGGAAATTATATGCTGAGATCAACCGCAATGGTTGATATAGAGTTGGCAGTCCTATAGGAGGATATCAACTTCCACACATGGGATGAGTTAGTAGAAAATGAAGGAATATAGATAATGGGGAGATTTGAACTAGTATGCTACACAAGAAAGTAGGGATTTATAGTTTTTGGCTTGGGGTTACTAGAGTTAGGATGAGCTCATGATAGCATAGAAGTAGGAACCTAGTTACACCGTGGTGAAGATGTGGTTTGCTAGATCAAAGAGCTTTTTACCTAGACTCTTCTATAGTACAATATAACTAGTAAGAAAAAAAAAAATGAATTTATTTATTATTGAAAGTGATTAAGCTTATGAAATAAAAATGTGTGAAACCTTTTGTACCTTCCATCTAGACTTATATAGCACATTAGAACCTTTTCACCTCTCAATGTGGCCTTTGAAAGATGCTCATTGTTGAATCCATTTTTTGAAAAATTAACTTTCTTAACATCATCATTTGGAATATCTATTAGAATAGAAATTGTCTCTATAAAGACTTAGGAAAGAAATACCACCAACTGTGATAACCCTCATCTTCCACGATTAGGAAATTTCCATAGACAAACCTAACTCATAGCCTTATGTAGATGGGAAATAGAGCATGAATTTTCTAGCATCTAAAATATCTCAAACTTCAAAATCTTTTTTAATAATCTTATGTTATAAAAATACAAAAAAATAATTCAATGTAGATTTAATTAATTCAAATTGAATAATAATTGTTTGAAAAAATATAATCATCTCATAAAATTAGGAAAATATATAAATTAATAAAAATAATATAATTTGCATTGATCAATATATAAATCTATAGTTTTTATATTTCATTATATATTGTTAAAATTCATTTATCTTTCCCTTCCCCTTCCTTTTGCTATCCAATCCTTTTGCTATCCAATCCGACTGCAAACGCGGGTTATAATTCACCAATAATTGTTGCGCCCGAATGGAGCGTAACCACTTTCACCGCCATTTTCATCAATTTTATCTATAGTTATTGCAATCCTTCCATAGATAGTAGAGGCCTAAGCACGGGAAAAGAAGATCAAATAAAAATAATTCCAATTAAACGAGATTTCACGCCACAAATAACTCATTCCTTTTGATGCCGAAGCAAGTATGGCCCCATTATTACAGAGCTGGCAGAGTAGGGTCCCGCGGTAGATATGGGAAATATGTCTGACACAGAGGTGAAATTGATAGTTTACTTCTTTAAACAAAGAACAGCATGTCCAGGCCCCATTGAACATTGTCTAAAAATTAATTAGTTAGTTTAATTGGACATGAAATATTTACAGATTCCAAATTATTAATATTAAACGAGCTTTAATAAAGGTGCTGCTTTACAATGACGTTTGCAAAGCAAACGAATGGATAGAACGACTTCGAATACGGGACGTCAACTACCTACATATTTTTTGATATCATCTTATTATGCATTGTTGAAAGAAACGGTCACAAGATGTTGTGTTCGACGAGGTCAACTGCAATTGCTAATCTAAGCTTCCCACACAAATTTACCTCCATTCATCTTCATCACTATTATCGTTTAGCGTCCCTTTCAAAGCTTTTAATACCATCTGATCGAATCATTTTCAATTATCGTCTGGAACTCCAGTTGTTTCCCACTCGTTCCTACGCGTAAGACCAAGTTGTTTCCGAGAAGATACATACTGTCTGTCTCAGTCTCTACTACTATATATAGAGCAAGTCACTTCTCTCTATGACACCAAAAGTATTTGAAATCAGTTTAGTGCAGGCAGCTTGCAATTGAATTTCTTGTTTCGCTTTTACAATAACCCCGTATTCTTTGGCAACAGCAACAATGGGGTTTCTTCTGTGTATTGTTTTGGTATTGTGTTCCACTGTTATTGTCTATGGGCAACTTAGTCCATCATTTTATACCACTTCATGTCCCCAGGCAGAGCGTATAGTCTCAGCTGCAGTGAGGCAGGCAGTCGCAAGGGAAGGGCGCATGGGTGCATCATTGCTCCGCCTTCACTTTCACGACTGTTTCGTTAAAGTGACATTCTCAACCCTAGTGTAGAATCTTCTTTTTTTTTATTCGGTTTAGGGTTTATTTTAGTATATTAAGGATCATGAACTTTTACAGGGATGTGATGGGTCGATTCTGCTGGACGACGCCGTAAATTTCACTGGAGAAAAGAACTCAGTTTCGAATGCCAACTCAGCGAGAGGTTTCGAGGTCATAGATAATATAAAGACTCAGTTAGAGACAGTCTGCTGTGGAGTGGTGTCCTGTGCTGATATTTTGACATTAGCTGCTCGCGAATCAGTTGTCCAGGTATACTGTTTTTCCCCTCATTTTCTACTATTCGCTAGACCTTGATGATTAGTTATCGATCCTACATATGAACGAATATGATAAATCAGCATGATCTTGACTTGCAAATCTTGTTTGTCTCTGAAAAATGGTAGTTGGGAGGTCCGTGGTGGCCTGTGAGCTTGGGTAGGAGAGACTCCCGGCCTGCCGCCATAAGCGATGAAGATGCAAATATTCCAAGTCCATTTTCAAGCCTTCCTATTCTAATCTCAGCATTCCAAGCTAAAGGACACTCTCTTAGGGACATGATTGCCCTTTCAGGTAACCAATACGAAAGTGTACTTACATCTTTCGCTGAAGAACTTTCAGGAAGTAATCTAAGTTTCCGAATTTCTGTGGTTTTGATCAGGCGCTCATTCAATCGGTCAAGCGAGATGTTCTGTTTTCCGAGATCGCATATACAATGAAAGCAATATCAATGCCGGATTCGCAACATTTCGCAAGTCAAGCTGCCCGAGCAGCAGGGGCAGTGGCGACAGCAATCTGTCTCCTTTGGACGTGGACACACCAAATTCCTTTGACAACAACTACTACAAAATCCTCACAACGCAGAGAGGTCTTTTACACTCTGATCAGGTTCTGTTTGATGGCGGATCCGCTGATGCTCTTGTTAATACTTACAGTGTCAATCAGTCTGCCTTCTTTCAGGATTTTGCAACGGCTATGGTGAATATGGGAAACATCAAGCCTCTTACTGGGAGCAACGGAGAGATTCGCAAAAATTGTAGGGTCCCAAATTAACGGCACCAACCTTTATATGTTTGACAACATCGTAGATCAAAGAGTCCAATGCTGAATTAGAGATCCCTAATTACAAAAATAAGTGATTTATTCAAATCACAAATTTCATTTTGTTTTATCACTTCTTATGGTTGATTGCCCTAATGAAATTAGTGATTACCGCGTCTCTACTAGTGAAGAGATGTTAGAATCTTTTCAAATTATTCAGTAGTGGATAACATCTAAAAGTGTTAGTGGATAACATCTAAAAGTGTTATGCTGGAATTTTTCTGATTTTGATTGTTAATAACGTTTACAGGTATGATTTCATATAGTGTAATGGTAAATTGTGTTCATAGTAATTAAAAACAAATTAAAAACTATATATCAAAATAATAATCATAAAATATTTGTGTAGATATCTTGAAAATAATTTTTTAAAAGATAAAATATTTGTGTAGATATCTTGAAAATAACTTTTTAAAAGATGTTGATTGATAAATGTCATAATGTATCTATGTTTAGTTGTTATTTAGAGTAGATAAATGTTTTGAAACTAATATCTTTCAATATATTTTATAAACATTTATAAAATGTATTTATACTAATGGTATTTTTTATGAAAATTTATTAAATTGTGTTTCTATTAACTATTATTTTCTTTTTAAAATAAGAAAATCTAATATATTTATCAAAATTTGTAATAGAAATCACATTTTGGTGAAGAGATGCTAGAATATTTTAAAGTTTGATTGTTAATAATGTTAGAGGTATGATCTAAAGTGACATTATGAGTATAGTGTAATTGTAAATTGTGTTTAAAAAAAAACTAAATAAGTCATATATTAAAATAATTATAATCAAATCTTTGTGTAGATATTTTGGAAAAAATATTTTGAAAAATGTTGATTGATATATGTCTCAAAGTATCTAGATTTAAATTGTTATTTGGAGTAGATAAGTTTTTGGAAACTAATATCTTCCAATGTCTTTAAGCTATATATTTTTAATATATTTATGCTTGTAACATTTTCATGAATTTTTTTTTGTGTTTCTATTAACTATTATTTTCTTTTTTAAATAACAAATACGTTATATTTATCAAAAATTATATTATAAATCACATTTTGGTGAAAATTCTAGGATTTTTTTTTAAATATTGATCATTAATAATGTTTATAGGTATGATCTAAACTGACATTATGTGTGTAGCCCTTGGCCAACCCCAGGGGGCGTACTCTTGCTCTCTTTATTTTTGCCAAATTATTTTTTGGTGAAGGTAAATCTTTGACCAATTTTTTTTGGAGGAGATATTATTTTGTAAAGAGGCAACTATTCATTTTCTCATACCTTTTTCTCAGCAACTCGAAATTGAGTACTACTTTTTTGCAAATGTGCATATTTTTTCATCACAAAATGAAAGGGTACACTAACGTACTATCATTATAAAGTTCCATGTTTAGTTTTTTTTCGGGTTTGGTTGCAAAGAACTCCTTCTATAAAGTGTTGAAGAACAAGGGTGGAAAGATAATTAAGGGGATATTATGTGTTTTCTATTTTCTACACATCCTTAAGAAGTTCTCTTCATTTTTGCATTCTCCAAGGAATAATCTAAGTCTAAAAGCATGGATCCTAATGTGACTATATAACTTCTAACACCTTTCAATTATCCTAATTGGAAGTTGAAAGTCATTCTTGCACTAAATAATAAAGGCTTATTTATTGTAACAATGAGAACAAAAAAACAATCTAATGTAACCAAGGAATCAACTCTTAGGTCTTAGTACCTCAATTTTCCCATCTTTAGAGGACTTCTTCACTAAATTAAATCTTTGAAGTTACAATTAAAAGATTGTGGAATTGATAAGAAAGTGGATAAATTAATCCTTTCTATACTTTCCAACCTAGGTTATGAATTTTCTTTATGTTTGTCTATACCTTCTATTCTACTAAAAGAGCCCTTGGTACCTTATGGACCATGGCATCACTTGATGACTTAATTATCGATCGTATAAGGGAACAAGAAAAGTTACTTGAAATAGGTACTTGAAAATCTACTAAGGCACAAACTCTAATTGTAAAAAATGAAAAGAAACAAAATGTTAGAGCAGAGAAAAAGAACACTAAAAAGGACAAAGAGGGGATGACCGGAGATAAATTTGATAACTCCAGTAAGGATAAATCAGACCAAGAAAGTAAATCAATTATTGAGGGAGTTAAATGTTCCCTTTGTAACAAAATTGGTCATGAAGAACATCAATGCATGAAAAAGAAAATTGAGCACCTCACTTTTCTTCTAAAAAAAATAATATTGAGGTAACTAATTATGTTAAAGAATCTTCTTCAAATTAGGAAATTACTAAGGAAAAATATAAATTGAGTGACAAGGTCTTATTTGCTCAAGCTATTATAGATTCTGGTGCTACAAACCATAAGGGATTTGAAGTACTTGATGTGGAATATTTAAACTGATATTCCAATCCTAATAATTCAAATGATTTGGTGGATGAAAGTCATGTTTAGGTAGATTTTCAAGAAGGGCCACATGCTCTTCTCGACGTGTAGTCCACATCAGAAGAAACATCATCCTTTAGGGGGCATTATAGGATTCTCTTCTTATCTCCTTTTGGAGGATGGTTCTTTTCCCACTAGGTTTTCTATCTTTCTCCTTTTATGAGAGATTTCATTGTACATGGGTGCATCACCAAGCTAGTAGTTGGGACCCATAATTGTCTTGTCCTCTTAAGTTATTCTTAAGGGGGGGTGTTAGTGTATTTATTCATTTAATTATACTTAGGCTTATTTAGCCTAATTAGTCATCAAAGATCATTTGACACTTGTCTACATAATTTGTCATTATTTAGGATTTATTTGAAGAGTTGTCTAGAGAGGTGTCAATTCTATTTCAACACATCATCCTAGCTTAGTGGGAGGAAAATTGACACCACTCATTGAGTTTTGGGTTAGACTTATTATTTGACTCAATCATGCACATCTATATGTGCACTTCTTTTTCAGCCCAATGTATGTCAACTTTGAGCTCATTTTTTTTATTGTGCTTGAATTCAGTCTCTTAGATCTTGGTAGTTTTTACATAATGAATACATTAACTAGTAAGTGATTCAAATAGATACACACTAACTAGTATGATGTATATCTCATTATTATCTATCAACTCTCTCTTTCACTTAATGTCCCTTTATCTCTTTTTACCTTCTATCTCTCTTGGTTTCTATATCCCCTATTCCTAGTCTTCCTTCTACAAGAAAACTTAGTTTTAATAAAATGCTAACATAACATGAACACATGATAACACCCTCTTTTTATATTTATTATAATTTTAAAACCATAAGAAAATCATTTTATAATATGTTCGTAACATATTTCCTTCTAAATAATAAAATCACTTACTTTGTTTCAATTCAAAAGCATACACTATAATATATAAAAAAATTATTAAAAAAAACTAATTGTTAAGATTTAGATTTGTCTTAGATATATGATCCAAAATATTTAGCTTTCAATCAAGGTATCAAGGGATATTTTTACATTATTAACAAGAAACAAGTATTTTTGAAGCATACTCTCTATCGTGTTTACAAAAAATAACATAAAAAAATTTAAATTTCTACAACAATGTCAAGTTTATTTTTACCTTTCTAACCATGAAATGCTTTCCTCATTTAAAACAAAAAAAGGTTTTGGTATTCAATTTATTTTATAACCATATTTATGTTTATTTAAAAAATAATATATAGTACAATAGTGTTCTCATTTTTCTACTTATCCAAATTAGAAATCATTTTTTGTTTTTATAGTTAGAGTCTATTTTATATAGATAACTTTTTTAATCCAAGAGAAAAATAAGGAGGTGAAATACCTATATTATTTAAAGAATGTACATATGAAAACAATGTGATCATGAAAGATTGCAAAATAATGGGTATATCAAGTGTGAATGGTTTCCATTTTAGTGGCTAAGTAAGATCAACAACCTACATTATGTAGGATTTTTCCCTTCCTTACTAGTGCAAAGTGATGTTAAAAAGAGATATAATTGCAATTTTTGTAAGTTATTGGTTGGTCCTACAATAGTGTGTCCCACTTTTTGGTCAACTTTAACATTGGGATCAACATTCTAAAAAAAACTTCACTTTCGAACACCTATTGCCACAAATCTATGAAGAATTTGAAGATAATGTAAACTAGAGTCTTTTATCATATTATTTCTAGTTTCTAAATATAATTTTTTTTTAAAATAAAATTTATTTCAATCCATATTTGTTTCTCCTTCAAAAAGTGGTTTGTATGAACAATCAACCTTTTTAAGGAGTGACTATCATTTGGATTAGCATAATTTCAAAAATGATAACGATGTAATTATTTGGAGGGTATATTTTTAACTTCAACATCTAATGGATGAAATTGGTTTCATTCATTTTGGTTCAATATTTCACACTTTATTAAGCTCTAAAGTGAGAGTAATTGTAATTTAGACATAGCTTCCACTAGTAGAATTTGGCAAAGAAATGACTATACGACTTTAAAACTTTTAGTCACATGACTAAAAATGATCAAATTCTACTAATTTTTTGTAATTCACAAGTATAAATGAGTGATTTGGTCATCAAGTGAAACTACAACTAAATAATTGGTCAGACAAATAAAATTGACTAAATAAATGAGTATTACACCTTTATTTTTTTTCTTTAAAATTTGATCATAGTCTAGAGAGCTTAAGCCCCCCTTATGGGACCCTACCTAAGCGGTCCATTCGATTGCCCAAGTTTCTTGGTGCACTGGAATGATTTGTTCACAAAAAGGATAAGAGGATTATTTTCAAATAATATTTCACATCCCAGTGTTTGTTGTAGTTGGCTACTCAGAAACAAATTTATGCATTGCAAGCATATTCTAATGTTAATACTATTTTACATTTTAATTTATAAATTATATTTTTATTAATTTTTAAAATAATCTTATTTTCATTTAGTTTTTTATTAATTTATTAAATTTATTATTTATTTATTTTTACTTTTATTACTATTTATATATATCTTAATATAATTTTATTTCATTTCAATTAACACTTTGGATGTATATTCTTGTCTTAGATTTTAAGAAGTTTATATATGTTTCAAATTTTTATATTTCCGTAAAAAATTTTATAACATTACTATTATATATTTACATTTTACAAATCAAATAATACTATTTAATCATTATGCATTAATACTTGTTATATATTTAGATATGTATATGTGTATTTATCTTTATATTTATTTTTACTTTCATGATTATTTTTTAATACAATATTATCTATTTAAGTTAGTTTTCTTTTTGTAAGAAAATAGGGGTGAACACTTTGATTTGAAGCTATGAACTAGTGAGGTCAAATGGGGGCCCTCATCCCCAATGGGATTTGAACCTTGATGACAAGAACAACACAACAACTTAACTATTAGCTCTTGAAGTTAAAATTTATTTGTAATTATATTATAAAATATTTGAAACTTTTAATAATATATTTAATAGGTCATCATTGTTGAGTTATTTTTATTTGTGAATGAATCAAAACCACTTTAAATCCATAAGATAATCAAGCTCAATTACCAATAGGCTCATGTTGTTTTTGCAATAGGGAGATAAAATTAATCTAGGTGATAATGGTCTGTATCAAACTATTGGTTGTAAGAAGATGCAATTGTGTTTCAATAATGATAGGTAAATAAAATATTCATACTTAGATGCATAGTCTAAAAATTTAAAGAACATTAATTTCTACATCCAAGAAGAATTATTATAGATTGAATTTGATATTTACGCAGACTATAAAGGATAGGGGAATTTTTAGCCCCTATCTCTTCTATTGTCAACTTCATTGTGGGGGAGTATCTCATGGAAAATGATTATTACAATAAAAAATGCTTATCAATTTTTTTACATAATCTAGGAATTTAAAGATAGTTAGTTTCTATATCCAAGTATAATTATTATAGATTACATGTGATATTTTACCCATACTATAATTGATAGGGGGATTTTGAGCCCCCATCTCTTTAATTGTCAATGTGATAGTTAAATGCACTTTGTAGACATAAATGATTAAGATAATTTCATGATTTAAAATACTTGTTAATTATAGATTATAAATACCTTAGATATAATAAATCAATTAAATTTTAGCATATTAATTAATTTATTACAAATATTCATCCCTAATAATATTTATTTAGATGATTTGTCGTTGAATTCAAGCTTGAAATAGAATTATAATTTTGTTCTATTTGATATGATTTTTCTTGTTCTTTAAAATGTAAGTAATAACATATTGAATAAATATTAGAAAATAAATCACCTATACTCAATAGAGATTTTCTTTTTCTTTGATTGTTTCACACTCCTTTTACAAGAAATAGAGTATTATCAAATTGTTGATGTTCTCATGAATTAAATAGCTTGATAGGAAATGATATCAATGGATGGGGAAAATATAATTACTTGTAATTGATTATATTTTAAAGACAATTTATGGTGTTTCAATTCATTGGCTATTACGGTTATTGATAATTATCATAGCATACATTATGACATGAAATAATAAACACAACAAAAAACATTATTTCATGGGGGGTTATGTTAAAATGCAATTGGATTGTTCTTTTTATTAGTGCAACACCCTTTTTCATGTTAATATGGAGATAAAGTTTCAGGAAAAGGTTAATTTGAGGTTGTAGAATATATTGCTAAAAATAGAAAAATATGAATTTTATTTTTACTCATTTTTGTACACCATAAATGTGGATACAAATTATATTAGAGTATAAGGGGAATTATGTGTTGTAGAACTTTTATTGTTGGAGAAAAATGAACTAATTTAATAAAAAATATAAATCCCAATAAGAAAGTGGTCCTTAAATTAACCATGACCAAATGTGCATCCAATGCACTCAATAGAAAAAGGAATATATTATATAGAAGAAATCAAATAGATTCATGTTTAATGGTATTCTAAATTTAAAATGTATGTGAAGAATTTATATTTTGAATTTTCTTTTTTTGATGTGTATATATTAAGAAATATTTTGTTTTGTCAATAGGCCCTTGATCTTTAATTGAAGTTGATACCCCTAAGTCCTTAACATTAGTCAAAAAGATTTTCTGAACCTTCAACAAAAAACAAGATATATTTTGTTTTCAAATTATAAGTATAAAGATTAATTATATAGAAGACCTTCTCCTACCTTTTGAATTTAGTAGTATAAAGATTAAGCTTGGCCTCGATCCCTATGGGAATATTCCGTGGCTTTACCCACCGCCTCTGCGGATTAATTTTTTTCATTTCAGCGCCCATACGATCAGCTTCTTAAAGGAATGGGCCAACTGAGATTCAGCAACTACTATTTCATCATTCCAAGCGCTGTGCAGTCACGTGTGGTGGGCGATCACACGGGCATGGGGGCTTGGCCCTAAAGAGCCCACCACATTTTGTCTTCCCACCAACTATCACCCGCGGTTTGCTCCTCCATTTCCCAACTTATACTTTGGAAATACGATTCAGGCCACATGCACGACCACTACTCTGAGGGGGCTTAGTAGTTTACCTCTCTCCTTCACCACTGGTTTGTTGAACGCTATGATTGCGGGTCTTAGAGATGGGGTTATGAGAGAGAATATTGATATGTGGGAGAAGGAACCGACTGGGAATAGGTTGGAAAAGTTTGAGAAGAATTTTGTGATGATGGGGAGTTCTTTGCGGTTCGAGATGTATGAGAATGAATTTGGATGGGGATAACCTGTGGCGGTTAGGAGTGGGATGGCCAATCATTTTGATGGGAAGGTCTCTTCTTATACTGGTAAGGAAGGTGGAGGAAGTGTTGATCTTGAGATTTTCCTTCTTTCTAACTTCATGAATGATTTGGAATGTCACCTTGAGATTTTCCTTCTTCCTCACTTCATGAATGCTTTGGAATGTGACCTTGATTTCATTTCTTCCCTTGGAGATGTAAAACAAACAGCCATATTTTTTACCATTGAATAAGTAACATTGTAAATGTTAATTTCTCATAACTCAATTACATATTAATTACACAATTAATTCACAGAATATAAACTTTGTCTGATTTATAACAATAAATGCTCTGGGTTAATTAACATAAAATAATTTAGCGGAAGCATAAATACCAATTGCCAGTCACAAAATGACAATAACACAGATACAGCCAGGAAACCCCAGTGTACCAAAAAACCTACAAATGTTCAATCTTCTATTCAACAAGGTTAGAAACGAGCTTTCAAGCCTCTATTACATATGCAAAAAAGACCTTCCTTAATGAGTTTTTCCCCCTTTTTAAAACTATCTTAGATAATAGAACCCCTTCCCATAAATTCACAATGAGGCACATCCATTTTATCAACACCTATGTGATACTTGTGAGTGATGACTCTATCCTAATTTTTATCTTGACAAGTGCACCATCTCAAATATAATCTGGGTGAAAGAAGATGACCCCTCAAACCACTAGGTTTAAGACTAGGATTGTCTTCATGCTTTGGTCAGAAAACTAATTCCCATTTGATAAGGCTCTACGTAGAGGAGAGGAAATTAACAAACCAAAGCAATTGATGAGAGAGAGTATCAAATTCTTTCACAAAACTAGATGGAGACCTTAAATAAAATATTTTTATATAGGAAAATCATGAGATACTGACTTTAGTAAAGTAACTCTTCCCACTGAAGATAGTGATCTTTAGTTTCAGTGGCTAACCCTCCTGCAAAACTTTTCCATAATTGCTTGGCGAAACTCTTTCAGATGAGAGCTCACCCCAATTGAAATACCAAGGTAGACTAGAGGAAGAGAGCCAATAGGAAATGTGAGTATTTTCTTAATCCTACTTTTAATAGAGATAGTAGTATAAAATAAATAAATAAATAAGATACTTATCATTATTAATTTTCTTCCCTAAGGAAGCCAAATATGTGTCAAATTTTTTTTTAATTCAATAGCTTCATTGATTTTGGTCCTCCCCATCAAAGCAATATCATTCACAAACTACAAGTGAGAATAGGGGGGAATATTCTCACACCACCTTCACCCATGAATCAAGCCTTGACCAACATTTGATTTGATGAGTCTACCAATCCCTCTACCATGAGGATAAACAAGTTAGTAGATAGTTGATCTCCCTTCTGAAGATCATAGAAGCTCTCCAAATCTCAGAAGGTTCCGTATTAATTAAGAGTGAGAATGATGAAGAATAAATACTGCTCATAATCCAACTAATCCAATGACTTCTAAATCTAAATTATTGAAGTGCCTTATGAAGAAAATCCCATTTTACTTTATCATGTACCTTTTCCATGTCTAGCTTGATAAACATGGCTTTCTCTTTAGAGGTGGCCATTGAATGAATGGCCTTAGTAGCAATCACAATTCCATCTAGAATTTTTTCTCCAACAACAAAGAAACCTTTTTCATTAGAGATTATACTAGATTGAGACAAATCTTGAGTCTCTTAGTAACAAGTTTTGTAATAATCTTGTAAACCACATTACAAAGAGAAATTGGTTGGAAGTGATCAAGTCTATTCACATTTTCCTTATTAGGACTAAGGATAAAAAATGTATAAATCAAAGCTTTTAACATATGCTTATTATTATGAGATTCCTGAACAATCTCCAGAAGGTCCCAATTTATTACCTCTCAAAAATAGTAATAAAATTAAACTGGGAAGCCATCTAGGATAGGTGCCTTCTGCACTTTTATGTCAAAAATAATACTCTCCAAATCTTGTATTGAAACTAGGTGAATTATAACTTCATTAATTTCTCTAGAGACAAGAGGAGGAATACACTCCAAGATAAACAATTCATCTTCCCTAGTAGGAAGAGAATCTTCCTTAAATGAAGTAGAGAAATATTTATGAGCTTCCTCAGATATTTCCCTGAAATAGGAGATCTGAGATCCCTCCGAAGACACTAGGAATGTAATGATATTACCTATTCTCCTTTCTTTGACAAAGTTATGAGAAATATTAGTATGCTTTTATCCTTCCTATAGGCAATCAATTCTTGACTTTTATTCTATCTCAAATATCTTCTCTCAAAGATCCTATTCCTCTAGTTGCTTAACAGCCATAGCCTCCTTTTGACTCAAATCCAGAGTAAGTCCCTAATCTTTGATCAAGAGAGTAATAGAATCCAACTAAGTTTGAGTTTCCTATTTGTTATAGTGAAAATTCTCAAAATATTTCCTATTCCATCTCTTGAGTTTATACTTCACATGTTGTAATTTTTGAACAATTGAATACATAGGGGTGAACCCACAATAGTGGGTTAAATTTTTTTTCCTGAATGGACATTGAACTCTACATTTTGAAAAAATAAAATCAGATTGGAATGCATATTGTCATTCAACCATTTGAAATCAGAAGATGAAGTAAATTAGAGTCTTTAAAGATTTTCTGTCTAGATTCTAAATATATTTTTTATTTTTATTTTTGAATTGATTTGAATGGTCTTTTCTTTCTCCCACAAAAACTGGTATGTTTCTAAAAAGGTCACTTTCATAGAGTTACATTGCTTTCATAGAGCATAACTTTTTTTCTAAAATAGATATCAATGTGATTCTTTCGAATTTAGTTTTTTAACATCCATATAGAGGGCATTCAATTAGTTTGATGACATTATCATGATTATTGTATGTTTTATTAATGTTTGAAGTTGACTAAACTGTAATTTTGGCATACCTTGACTACATAGCTTATAACTTGTCGTGTATTTGTCCAATTTTTTTTTTTTTTTTTTTGATAGAAAGAGAACTTCAATACCTAGGGCATAGATATTTTTTAGAATTTTTTTTCTCTGATTTACTATTTTTCCATAAGCGTCAAACAAAGAGGTAGACTTACGTTGAAATATCTATATTTAGTAAAACTAAAAATACAAAGTCATATTAAACTTAATATATATATTAACATTATAATCATTGGAAATATTTTTCTTAGTAGTACCTATCTAGACAGGTAGGTTTGTCAAATGGATTCAATTGATCTGCCAAAAGATAAAGTCAACGTGATTTTTTGTTAGCATTTTAATAGGTGTGAAGGAGACTCAATTGCAGGTATAAATGAGGAGTATAGATGTTATATCAATGTTTTCTTTATTTTAGAGGCTTTGAGATAACCATTTGTAATTAATTGCTTCAAACGGAACCTCTCAAGGCTTGAATTATCATATTTTATTAAAAATGTGTTATTTCAGCAAAAATCAACATGTCTAAAAAAGTGTAACCACCAATCTGTAACTAAATCTTAAAGAGAAGGATCTTGCATCCACATGAGTTGAAACTTAAAAGAGAGCCTTTTCAAAGCCCTAAAAGAATCCATAGATATTTCGATTGGCCAATAATTTGATCCTCTTCAATCCAAGATTTCAAAACTAGTATTCTATGTTTCCACCATCTAGTAGAATGATACCAAAAATCTATCCAGCCTCTAAAAGATTACCTCAAATCCAGTTCTCCTATTGTTCCAATTGAACATACCATTATTCGGCTTCACATCAATAACATACAAAAGCTCAATATTATCATTGAGGAATGTGGCCAAAGGGTCCAATCTAGCCACACCCCCTCTTTTCTCTTCCAAGTTGTAAACTACATTGAATTCCCCATCCAAAATCTAGGTAAAGGGATGCAAAGAGAAAACATTACTAATATGATCCCAGACCTGTGATTTACCCAAGAGAGTTGTAGGAGCATAAAAATTGCTAAAATTAAAAATTTCACCTGAGTCCAAATAAGAGGCAACCATGGACATAGAAGAGAAACCCATAATTCACCAGTAATGAGCAATCTCTTGTGAATCCCATAAGAAATCTATTCCCCCTAAACTACCATGAGCTCCAATTTACTAACAAGATACACATGACTAGATCCCTGAAATTGTACTTTCCATATCTTTCAAACACAATTTTGTCTCTTGAATGAACATAATGTCAAGAGAATGAAAAAAAATTAAATTGTGAATATCCTTTTGTCTGGATATGTTGTTCAACCCCCTCACATTCGAAGATAATACAATATTTTCTAAGGATAAGAGAAATGAGAATCAATGGGTTTTGCAAACCCAAACTCTACCAAAGTATGGACCCAATAATCTTTACCTTCTCTTGGTTTATCTTTCGTTCTCTCTTCTAAGATTTCTCCATTGACCACTTTTTAAGGAATTTATATTGTAGGCCTTAAGAAGGAATAACACTATTAATCTTTCCACATTCTAAAGGTCCCTTCAGTGAAGGACAAGGTGAAGTAACCACATTTGCCAAATATTTTGAGACTAGGGTCTCCCCAAATTCTGCCACAAATGAAGATTTCAGAGGATGATTTGTATCCATCTATCCAGCCCTATGATCAATTATGGATACTTTTTTACTATCTTTTTTCATTATCCTCCTCCAAAGTCACTTCCAAACATTTAGCCCCACGAGATAATTCATCTAGAATTCCATCCTCTAGAGCCAAATTATCTAAGGCTTCAAAATGATTAGATACTACATCATTCTATCTATTCATCCAAGGTCTCTTTTGACCTCTTCTCTTATTATGATTTTTGATAGGAATGAAACCATCTTTGTTAGTATTATCACCCAACATAGGAGCCTTCCTTTTATCCACCCTAGGAGCTAGACTGGAAAGGGCATTAGTTGATGCATCTGGTCTGATCTAGGTGATTTTCTTTGCACATGCCCAAATTCATGGAAGATTCTACATCTAAATAGAAATATCTCATAATCTAGTTGTTGAATCCAAGAAGAGGATCCAAGAAATATTTTCATAAAATCTAGTAATCTGTTATTGAAGTCAACTTCAACATAGATACATGCATAAGAGATTACCTTTCGATCCTGAGTCTAAGTAGAAAGACCAACAAGTTTACCAATTCTAGAATACCAATAGAATGTAGAATATCATCTCGCAATAACTCTAAGGGAAGACATGGAAAATGAATCTAAATAGAAACCCATGAGGGAAGTTCCTCTACTAAGTTAACACCTGCATACCAAGGTTTAACAAAGAGTCCAATCTGATTAAAGAAATATGGGCCTTGTTAAAAAATTTTTATGTCTATCCACTATGCAAGACAAGGTATATTGAAAATAATTATTGGATGCCAACACTATCTCTATTTTCCTATGGGGTTTCAAACTTTTTTGGGCCAAGATTCTAGAACTAGTAAAGAGACGTGAAGCCCTAAAACTTTTTAAATTTAAGGGCATGATTGCTCCAATATGCAATTTCATTAACAACTAATTCTTGTTGAATTAACATGAGTAGGTGTTCCTAGCATCTCTCCAAACAACCATTTAGGTTTTTATTTTATTTTTGATACTCCCTTTAAGGAGACATTACCTTCACAAGGACTTTTGTTTGCATCCTTAACAATTATATGAATCAAAGAGGATGAATCAAAAATATAAAAATCTTTAGATTTCCCTATACTTCAAGAGACCCTAAGGTGAGCCATGTAAACTGTGATAACCCCAAAACAACACTAACTCCCCTCAAGAGAACCTTGCACATGATTCAAAAACAATCATGAAATAAAAACTATGAGGTACCAGAGCTAAAAGTACCTCCAACACTGTAGCACCTTGCAAAACCAAATCCCACCCCATCGATATGAAAATAGTCAATGACACAAAGACTAATCTACAGGAACAAGGAGAGGTACCCATGTCCCTCTAGTGCCCAACCAGAAAAAAAACTAAAGGATCCACCATGCGTAGAAATTAGTAAGAGAACAGGTTAGGCCATGTGTGCCCTAACCGGAACATAGAGAACAGTTGAATATTTTTCATTCCTCCGCCATAACTAAATGGTAGCACATTACTAGATAAGATGTAAATCAATTATTCTAGTCTTATTAATGAAGTAATTGACTTGAATTGAACCCTTGCTAAATTAATTGAAAATATAGATAATCAAATTCTAATTAGAGTATTGCTGAGTGCATATCGTAATAAGAACACTCATTAAATATTATAGGTTTATGTGGTATGAAAGGGATGCCAATTATTCTTTGAAACTTTTAATAAACAACATAATAAAGGGAAAGATGAATAGTATATTGTATAGGATGCACATAAGCCATATGTAATCCACTTGTTTGAATAAAATGCAATTTACTTAATTGTTCAAGAGTATTATTTTAAATTAAGGCATCATGTAAGCTTGTATTGTAAATTCTACTTGATGTGTTGAGAGCGAATAAAGAACTCATTATATGACACCATGAGTAGTTTGCAAAAATATAATATTTATTTTATATTTTAATAGTGCTATGATTCAAAATTGAAAACTTTCATCATGAAATTAAATTAAATGGTATAAGACATGACATTAGTTATTATATATTAGAATAGTAATTAAAATTATATTAATAAATTAAAAAATTCATATATTTTTTAGGTTTAATATTTATAGAACATGATAATGTCATTAAAATCTCATAAATTAAAAGAACTATATATATTAGACTAGTTATTAAATTATGTTTAAAAATAAAATTGTTTAATGTTTTTAAAATTTGATTAATATAAGATCATATTTTTAAAACAAGACAATATTATTAGTACTTGCCGATAGGCTAAGCAAGTACTATTGCATCCATTTTTGGATTTCTTCCATTAACTAGTTTATAAATTGTAAAACATATTTTTTGATGAAATGACTGGCTAAAACATTTAAGGTCTTATAGACCTAGTTTTTAGGCATGAATAGATTTTATAGAAGTTTTTTAGAATTTATAAGAGTTTCTTTTAGAATTTAGTTTTTTTTATAATTATTTTGTTAAGTTCTCATGAAGTTTTTTAATTTTTTATTAATATATTTTTAAATTGAAAATTATGTTATTTGAATTTATTCTAGTTTATACTATTAATTTTTACAATATATTACAATTTAAATAAAAATCTTTGATATTATAATATATATTTATTTTTATTCATATTTTTAAAATTTATTAATTTTTATTTTTATTATATATTAATTATACATGAACAACTATTTATGTAAAAAAAATTATGTGATTTTATTTGCTTATAATTTTTATTTTTTCTTTACAAAATATTAATATTTAAATTAAACTTTATTAAATTAATATTTAATATTATTATAATAGTTTTATTTTTAAAAATTTATTAAATTTAGGTCAAAATATCAATTTATTTAAATTTATTTATTTATAATAGTTTTAATGAACATTTTTCATTATTATAATTATAATTATATAAATTTATATTAAAATTCTAATTATATTTCACAATTTAATTACAATTGATTAGACAAATACTAGCCACTACGTAGCACTTGTTAAAACATAAATTAAACTACAAAAATTATATAATAATTTATTACCATGAAATTTTTTTAATACATAAATTAAATTAACAACAAAACGATTAAGCACAACCTTACCCTTCCAAACTAAGGTAATAGGGCTTACTCTAGAAACCACAATTTCCCTACAAGTAGAAAGGGAAAAGGGAGAAAATGAACTAATTCGTTAGGATTTTCTTTTCACGGGCCTAGTTTTCTAGAGCTAAATTTTAAACAACGGAAACATTGAAGAAGTGTTGGGTACTTATACTATAGGATGTTGAAAAGGGCGCAGGTAATTCTTCGGATAGGTAAAATTAAAATATTAAATTTTTGTTATTTTAATTTTTGTTTTTTCAGATCTATAAAAATATAGTATTTTTTTAAAAATTGTTTGTTGTTCTATAAATTCTGCTCTGTTTTTCTTTGAAGATTCTTTGGAAAGATTTTTCCATGGAAACTATCATATTAAAAAACTTGTTAAGTTTAATTTTAGTTCTCAGATAATGCCACTCCAAACTTTGTACATTAAACACGTCTGACTAACAACAATCAAGAAATACAAATCTAATTTATGACCGTCAATGACCTCAATTGAGTGGTGATTATAGTGATTTCAATGTTCTATTGGCTGGCGAGTGACAGTGTGGCAGTCTTATGACCTTGTCGCATGATCGCAAGGGCCATTTCCATGGCTTGCGATCATGCGACAAGCCCCTTGCTGTTGACTCCATGCGGTGGCGGTTAATGTTCGTGGGTTGTCGCATGTTCGCATACCCCATTTCTAGGCTATGCGATCATGCGACAGGGTGCCATGTGTGTTGGGGCCCGTTTGTAGTTATTTGGTGGTCCCATTGGCAGGTGGTGTCGTGGCGATCTCCGGTTGGTCAGAGCTGGCAGGATGATAAGGTTTGAACGTGGGCCCAGGTTAGGGTATCTCGGCGATGACATAACAGCCGACAAGGTGCATGTTAGCGGCTTGTCGCATGTTTGCGTGAGCTAGTTTTCTAGCTGGTGAACATGCGACATACCCTTTTGTGGCAGCGACAGCGTCCGCGATTATGAAGAAGGTAACGGCAAGTTGCGTGTCGCATGTTCGCATAGCTCATTTTCGGGCTATGTGATCATGCGACAACTGTTTGGTGTCGCTGTTGCGGAGTTAGTCTGAGGTGTTCGAATGGTTAAAAGCATGAAGCCTGCGAGTGCATTGTGACCGTTTGCCTTCATTTTTTAATCTCTATGAATGTTTCTAGTGATCGAAAAGGACCAAAATTGATGACAACAAGGGCCAGAGTTGGTGAAACTGATCTTCTCTGCTACTCCAGTGTGCTCTAGGGTATGAGATGATTGTAGAAGAGGAGTACCTTGTCATAGGGGAATAAATGAAATGTACCAAAAGCAGTTGCAGGGTCACTTCTAGTTTGAATTTTGTAGAATTTTGATTGATCTTCGGTGCCTTTCAGAGATTCTTTCATGATTGGAGATCTGATGTTGATTAAGTGCATTCAGGACTTAGTGTTTTCCCTCTGAATTGTATCAGATTTTTAAATGCCTAATTGATGGAAAACTCTAACCATGGTTACCCTTAGCTTGTTGCATCCTAACTTGTGTGGGATTTCAAGGTAACCATGGGTATATATGTTGTTTTTGCTGATTTTCAAAGGATTCCAGCTTTGAAGTTCTGAAGTGTTCCTAGTCCTGGATCCGAGATTGTAACACTTTTGCATTCGGTATTCTGCTGATGACAAAGAAAAAGTTGCAAGTCTAAGCTGTAATTTGCAAGCTTGACTCCTCTGGTTTAATTGTTTACACTTAAGGATTCTTCATACTTAATACAAATTCATGACTCTTATTTCTCCTTTGTGTCAACTTAGATAGGTTCTGAACTTTCTAGTCCTCTGCATAATGTTTTATGTATATGTATCCATTTTTGAGTTCTAATCTAGGATTAGATGAAATGATGCTTTAGATGGGACATAGGTCTATCTTGTTGTCTATGTAAGGATATCTCATAAGTAGTAAAGGGGATTGTAGGTGTGTTTATGGCTTGGAATCTCAGCTATTGTCTGGTGTGTGTAGCATTCATGTTCTAGGGGATCTTGCCCAATAGATATGGCACTGGCCTAAATGATTATCTCTTTATCAACAAATACTGATTGTTGTTGTCATGATCCCAAAAACATAAATTAAGAACCATTCTTTAATTTTTCGGCATTAGGTTGTATGTGGTTCTACCCCATAGCAATGGAGAGTCAATGAGTGTGTGGTTAACATTCAGTACTTTCTTGCTATCCATTTATCTGTTATTCAAACTTAGTTCTTGGTGTATCAAGTATATTTTATACTAGGTTAGGTGCACCCACCTTGGTTTTGGAGAGCCAGAAGTAGAAGAGGGCAGTCTTGTCCCTAGAGTTGGTCCAGTTATCTTAAGACCTCATTACATTTTGGAGCTAACCACCCCTAAAATCTATCTGAGGGTATATTGGTAGCCTATTAGAGCATAAGAGTTTTCAAACACCAACAGAAGAAGTGTTGGGTACTTATACTATAGGATGTTGAAAAGGGCGCGGGTAATTCTTTGGACAAGTAAAATTAAAATATTAAATTTTTGTTTTTTCAGATGTATAAAAATACAGTGATTTTTAAAAAAATTGTTTGTTGTTTTCTAACATAAGCATTTTCTATCATGAAGAATTCATTTTGAAAATTTCATAAAATTCTGCTATATTTTCAGAATTTCTAATAAAAATCAAACATAAATTCTGCTCTGTTTTTCTTTGAAGATTCTTTGCAAAGATTTTTCCTTGGAAACTATCATATTAAAAAACTTGTTAAGTTTAATTTTAGTTCTCAGATAATGCCACTCCAAACTTCGTACATTAAACACGTCTGACTAACAACAATCAAGAAATACAAATCTAATTTATGACCGTCAACGACCTCAATTGAGTGGTGATTATAGTCAAATCTTAAACACTGCAAGAAATATAAGTCTAATATTACAAAAATTAATTGGGCTTCCTGCAATTAGTTCGGATCTGTCCGCTGCTGCCAGTGAGAGGACTGATGTTTCCCATTTTCACCATCGCAGAGGCAAAGTCGCTGAAGAAGGTGTTCTGATTGCTACTGTAAGTAGTCACCTGAGAATCAGTAGATCCTCCATTATATAACTGCTGATCAGAGTGCAAAAGTCCTTTCTTGCTTACAAGATTTTTGTAGTAGTAGTTATCAAATGTTGTCGGAGTCTGTAGATCCAAAGGTGAAAGGTTATCGTCGCCACTGCTGCTTGGGCAATTTGCTTTAAGAGAAGTGGCGAATGTAGTGTCTATGTTGGATTCGTTGTAGATGCGAGCTCTGAAATTAGTGCAGCGAGCTTGACCAATAGCATGAGCACCTGGATAATAGTTTAAAGAAAAAATGTCAGCTGCTATTGTTTTTAGATAGTAAGTATCGTTCAGCTATTAGCAGATTGAAAAATAAGTTACCAGAAAGCACAATCATGTCCTTGGTTGAAAGGCCCTGAGCGCTAAACGCTGAGATGAGTGCGCTGAGGTTTGATGTGGGAGCAGGAATATTGCTATTTGCCCCGCTAAGGCTTGCAGTTGTTGAGTCTCTTCTACTCAGCTGGACTGTCCATGTTGACCCTCCAAGCTACGAGTGAAAAATAATATATTAGTATGGAAAACTATAGAAAATTTTACAGCTTTATTCAGTTTGAAAGAAGAATTAAGAATTACTTCGACAACTGAATCACGAGCAGCAATGGCCAAAATATCGGCACAAGACACAACTCCACTGCAAATTGCCTCCACGTTGATCTTAATGGTGTCTATCACGTCGAATCCTCTGACTGAATTAGCATTGGGTACTGCAGTTTTTTCTCCTGTTAAAGTCGAGGAATCATCCAACAGAATAGACCCATCGCAGCCCTACACAATTCATCCGTCATTCAGCAAATATAACGTTTGAAAGGAATATATATGGAAAATTCATACGTTAACGAAACAGTCATGGAAGTGAAGACGCAGAAGGGACGCCCCCATTCTCTTCTCTAATGGGATTCAATTTTGACTGTGTGTTACTTTCACCTCTCTAATGGGATTCAGTTTTGACTGCGTAACACGCGGAAACAATTTTTTTTACTTATGTTTCAAAACGTGTGTTCTCGACTCAACCAAAAAAAATTGTTAACAGCGAAAGGCTCTATTTATAATCGATACCAAACTCCTTTTCTTTAGCGATCAGTTTGACATAACAATACATTTAAATTAATTTATGATTTTGACTTTGTAGAAGCAACGTTTCCACCAAGTTTTGAAGTCGCCCCGTATCGAAATAGGGATGTAATGCCGCGTAGAGTTATCGACTTCTTTCGGCATGGTTGATGTTCATGTTGTACATCTTTCACTGCTTTCCCATATTATACCGCATTTCATTTTATTAAAATAGGTATAAAGATTACCATGTCCATAAATAGGTATAAAGATTACTATTATATAAAGGTATAAAGATTAAAATAGGTATAAAGATTATCTTTATAAAATAATCTTTATACCTCTATATAATAGGTTGTACATCTTTATGTCCATATATAATCTTTATGTCCATATAGAAGTATAAAGATTACCATGTCCATAAATAAAGATTACCATGTCCATATAGAGGTATAAAGATTACCATGTCCATATATAATCTTTATGTCCATATATAAAGAAATTATATAGAGGTATAAAGATTACCATGTCCATAAATAGATTGTACATCTTTATGCCTAGTAATCTTTATACCTATTTTATTAAAAAGAAATTTTATTTGACATGCTTGATATATAAAAATGCAATAGTTTGCCTCACTTTTTACATCTATTGAACAACGAAAATTATCATTTTTCAATATTGAACATATAATATAACAAGTATACATAACAAATAATAATAAAAATATTATAAAAAATAATAATTAATAATGTTTTTTTAATGTAAATTATATTTATAATTTTGAACACTATTATTAATATTTTAAATAAAAATTCAATATAACACGAAAATAAATGCTTAAATTTTTACCTAAATTTTTAATATTTAACAATTTTTACTATATATTTAAACTGCATTGATTAAAATGAATTTGAGCGTTGGATGAAATTGTAAATTCATTTGAAGCGCATACATTTCAATGTTGTGAGATCCATCCCCTTGAGTTGAGTTGTACACAGTCAATCAGTGTATATTTCATATACAGATCCAATGCATGACTGTAATTTTCAGTTACCAATCTGTTTTCCTAGCTGCCGTATGTCGCCGGTTCGATTATGGTAGGTCAATGAGTAAATCCGAGACGAGTTTTCAAGCCAGTGATGTACAGATTTTAAATGTTCTGATTACTAATTGGCCGTTTGTAATTATGATAAATTCTGAAAATAGATTTAAAAATTCACCATCGGACTTCGCAGTGAGACACTGCAAATTCCGATAAATTCTGGAAATGGATTTGAAAAATTCACCATCGGATTTCGCAATGAGACACTGAAAATTCCGATAAACTCCGGAAATAGATTTGCAAAATTCACCATCGGATTTCGCAGTGAGACACTGCAAATTCCGAGAAACTCTGAAAATATATTTTAAAAATCCACCATCAGATTTGGAAATTGACCATCGGATTTGGCAGTAAGACATTGCAAATTCCGATAAACTTTAAAAATTGTGGTGTGTCCGGTAAGGATCTTAGCAACCCTTGCGATCATGCGATAACTCCGAGTGTGATTCCGCTGGGGCATGGAGACACCTCTTGGTTCAAATGCTTAATGGTTACGCTCCTTCCTATGGCATCCTTGATACTCGCAGGTATCTTTGGGTGCTCTTCATCAGCTCCACTGCTTTTGATGGCGGTGGCAGATTGTCTCCCACTCTACCATAGTTGATTCCAACCGCGTGACTCAACACAAACGGATCCGTCTTAGATTCTGCCATCATATTTATCCCTAAAAGCACAAGTAAAGATAGGCGAAATGCACAAGCCCCCATTTTGTTGTGTGGTATGGGATTAGTGAGGACCCTCCATAAGATATAGCCAAACGAGTGGAGGAATAGTTCTCACTATACTGAAGGAACAATGAAATTGCACTGTGATCGATTCACGCTTGCTTATGGGATGACTTTTTCCATGGCCGTGCTCATGCAGTTGCTTTTCTATTTGTTGTTTGAGTCTTGTTTAAATTTTCTCTTACCTTCCAAGAATTGGGCACTTTGCATGCTCCAAATAACATTATTTTATGCTACTCTGTTTTTCAAAATTTGTCTTAGATATACCTACATCTCAGAAACCCCGTTTTGCCCAAATTACATGTCGGAGTTGTTGAGTAGCCCGAATTCATTCCATGCATGAAAAATCTAGAGCTAGAACAATTATAAATTGTCAACTTAAGGTGGTTTTGAATTGATTCTCGAAATGTTTTGCCTAGCCTTTCTCCATGACCTATACCTAGCGTTTACGATTTCATTGCAAGCGCTGTACTTACTGCCCTTGGATGGCAAAACCACGGTTGCAAATGCTAACCAGTTAAGCAGAATTCTTGTACTCGTTCCATTACCTTAATTGGTACATCAATCAAACTCTCAAATTCCGTATCAATACGGATGCTATATGTTCTATTTATATATATAGCATTGCTTCGTTTGTTTCCCTCCAACTCGATCATGCAAGGTTGCCCTAAACTTAAAAGCCATGGGCCACTATGTTGTTATTTAACTTTTTAAAATTTAAAAAGTAAATTTTTTATAAATATGATTATTTTAATAATAGAATTACTAAAATTTCTATATATTATTCAATTTTTCTATTATTTAATATTTTATATAATATATCTTTAAAATATATAATATTATATAATTATATAAAAGATATATTATATAAAATATTAAACAATAGAAAATTAATATAATTCTAACATAATTCTAATATTATATTTTAATGTAATTTTATATTATATTATATTAAAGAAAATATTAAATAATAAAAAATATTATTTACAAAGGGGAACACTTTTGTTAAAATTAAATAATATAATAGTATATTATATTAAATAATATGACACTTAATTTTTTTTACAAAATACTTTCATCTTACCAAAGGGGAAACACATATCTTATTAAAACATTTAAAAATCCTTTCATCAAATTATTAATTTGTCCTCAACGACATTGGGATGTGAGAAAATGATGGCTACCTGCCATTGTACGGTTACAGATGTTTTGTGAGGTTCAAGGTCGAGGCCATAGGTTCAAGGGCATAATAGATGGCAACCAACAAAAACATAATTTATATTTTTTAATTAGAAAAATGCCACAACAATAGTTGATAACTTTCCAATATTTATAATTTTGTATTAAAATTGTCCCAAAAATAACCTCAAAACTTAGGAAAACAAAATAAACAAAAAAATTTAAAACATAGAAAAAATGCTTTATTTTAGCAAATGACAATAACCTTATTTTAGAGTGAAATAAAACAAAACCACAAATGACATGGCTTTATACAGAATCAAACAACAAATACTCAATGAAATCATGGCTAGTGGTTTATCCCAAAATTTTACCATCCCATACTGTTAACAATGACAATGTAAAAAAATAAGATATTACATAACCCTAAACCTCGAAATGAATAATATTAGCAGCTACTTTTCCCGCAACAATAACTAGTAACTTTTGAACTACTCTTTATGTCCTAATCCTAGAAGTTAATATTATTAGCAGTTACATACCCAAAGAAATTGGCAATCTTTTCTCCCTCGTAGAGATTGACATGGACAAAAACTCTTTTATATGGACTGCTTTTTTAAATAGCAAATCTCATTTTAGATCTTAGCTGAAATAAATTACAGCGAAAAATAGGGTGGGTGTTAGTGGCAGCCTAAAACATTTTGACGTGTCTTTTGCATGTAAGTGTAACATGGCAAATTTGAGCTAGCAAATGGCATCAAACATGCCTTTCTGCACCATTGTCAATGTAGCACCTAGAAATGCCTTCCTATTGTTGATCACTAATTATGCTACATGCTCATTCTGTGGTCGCTCACAATTTTGGTTAATTTTTTGATCTTCTCATCAACAATTATGTTTTCCCTGTACAAATTTTTTGTTATTTGTAAAGATATTTTAGCGGAATACTTTCCTTGTAGAAATTTTCAGTTATTTGAAAATATAGTGAAATGGAATGTTTCTCTTGTAGGAATTTTCCCTTGTTTGCGAGGATATTGAAATGGAATGTTCTACCTGTAGAAATTTCCATTATTTGAGAAAATATTTAAATGGAATGTGATTACTTTGTTGCGGGACTAAAGAAAGAGGACGTGAAAATATAAGTGGAGGATGGGCATATTCTTCAGATCAGTGGAGAAAGCAGCAAAGAAGAGCAGCAGAAGAACGAGAAATATCACCATATTGAACGCTTGCGAGGAAGATTCCTGAGGCGTTTCAGGCTCCCTGAGAACGCAAAGGTGGATGATATGAAAGCAGGCATGGAAAATGGAGTGCTCACTGTGACAGTGCCGAAGCAGCCTCAACCTCAACCTAAAGTCAAATCTATTGAAATTTCTGGCTAACTAGAGAGGAATCGAAGTTGTCATCGAGTTCTTTTTTGGATCATGAAGATTGTCATTTTACTAATGTTTTGTAATTTTGTGTGAGATATTTTGGAGGTTTTCATCATAGAAGACTAGGGATTTAGTGAATAAAGATTTTGGATTAAGGTGACCCGAAGGTAAGAGAAAATTTAAAGAAGACTCAAACAACTCGAGCATGTAAGATTTGTTGACATTGGGGACCAGTTGGAAGCCATCACTAACGACAAATACAGCAGCGCATGGCATCACATTCTGCCCACCAAGAATGGAAATCACTTCTCAGTGGCATCATTTTTATAATCCCTCATACAATGCCAAGGTTTATCCTGTACCTCAACTCAATGTCAATATAATATAATGAATATATTATTATTTGTTTTTCTCTGGTAGACGGGTTGAAGCTTGATGGACTATCTGAGATCCTCGGTGCATTACTTTCTTCATTCTAATATCTCATTCGTTTAATATCTATGTAGGACCACATCAAACATTCAAAGGGCATCTTAAATTAATTCATCTACGGCGGACAGATAAAATAATGAACTGCTAGTGAGGAGGCCTCTGACACGGGGAGTAGATGTGTCTCATAAACCACAACCTTAACTCTGGTTTAACTTCACCTTGGGATTTGAGTCTGGCAATATAGAATGGACAAAAGTAAAACCAAATTGGAAAGATCAGATTGTAAAAAGAATTGCAATCGTCCGCCACCTGTCCTACCTTTATGATAACCAATTAGCAATGGATCAAATATGGATAACCAATGAATAGCCAATGAAATAAATGCACAAGATGATTTCAATCGTCTTACATGGTATGGAGCAAGAGACAGCTATGGATCGCCTTAACCTAGCCGGATGGGTTTCATATAATGAAATGCCTTCGGTGTAATTAAATGATATTGTTGTATTGTTGATATAGAAAGTTTGGTCATAATACATGTTATTAAGAAGGTCATTAAGCTTATTTTCAGTGAAATCATGTGACTCGAGTGAAATAGAACTGACCAATAACTTTTGAGATGTATTGTACTTTTGAAATGATGGTAACTATTGGAACAGACTACTTAGGATGGTAATTATGTCTTGAAACTCTGTAGAGTTTATCATAATGTTGCCTCACATTGCAACAATTCATAAAAACTATTAATATGAGGAATTAGAGCAAAAATGTGTGTTTAAATTAAGAATAAAATATAATGAGACTTTATTTTGTAATAGTATATAAAAAGACATAGAATACATATTTGTTTTTTATTGAAAAAGCAACAAGAGGGTGCTGGCCCATGGTACAACAAAGCAGAGTCACAATGAACATGTTAACAACACATTAACAGGAACAAAGGAAACTGCAAAAACAACTACAGCCAGAGTGTAGTTAAGGAGGAAAGTCAAGGAACTAGTAGAAAGCCATAGTCAGTACACAGTCAGCCAAAAGCTGAGTAGAGAAAGAGATACTCTAGGTCAAAAGAAGCCAAGTTCAAAACACAGTGCGCCTAGACAACACCTTAGGCTGCACATTGCCAACACCTTGAGTCCCACCAAAGCCCTGACAGTTGAGCATAGCACTAGTAGCAGTCTCCCAATGCACCTCTAAAGCAAAGTGTTCCACCTCAATAGGAACAAAGCAAAAAGCCCCAACGCTCTCCACCTCGATAGGAGAATTAGTCACCTCTAGAATCACAAACGAACTCTCCACCTCAATAGGAAGTTGAGCCACCTCCATAGGAACCATGAAGAAGGAAGACAACTGAGTGTACGAAGCCCAATGCCCAGAGAAAGAACCAAGATTGTCAATGATAGGGTAGAGCCCAACCTCCATGCAAGCAACCTACTTCAACCAAAAACACCAAACCAAAGGGAACCCTTGAAAACTATCAGCCATCCCCTGGCCACCAGAAAAAAAGGAAACCCTACTTCTTCCACCCAAAGGGGGAAGGTCTACAACAACCTAGAAACAAAAGAATAACATCACATCCATTAAAAGCAAAGGGGCAAGGCAGACAAGCAAAAGCCTGTGCAAACAAAAATCTTCTCAAACTAGCTCAAAAGAGGTCTAAGGGTAAATCCATGGGAGGGAGAGAACAACAGAATAAAGTGATCTTCCCCATACATGTTGTGGTTGCCAAGAAAAGATTGGCCAGAACCCTGGACAGCAAAATGGTCATCAACCACAGCCACAATAAGCAGGACCAAAGCCCTCAGAAGCATCAGGTCAAGAGTCTTCCACCGCCATAGCTAAAGCCCACCAAAAACCCACACCCCACCACTCAGCAGGAAAAGAGCCGCCACATAAAACACTAGGCCCCCAAAAGGAACCAGTAACCCAGAAGATCCTCCACAGGTAGGCTTCACAATCAAGCCCCAAAGAGAAATCCCCTACTTCTGAACGAGAATCTTTCCAATCTGCAAACCCCACAAAAACATGGAGGAAATACAAATATTGAACACCCTAAGAGGGCCAATAGCACCCCTGATCTCCTCTAACAGGTGAAGGCCCCTACAGCAGCATCCACCCACCAAAAAATACAATGAAACCCCATAAGGGTAGCCGCTGCAAACAACAGAGGGCAAGCAGTAGTCGACATGAGAAAGGTGTATGTAACACCCCAAGAGGGCTGCCATCAACAAAGACAGAGTAGCCCTTCTCCTCAAGGATACTAGAGGGGACAACCACTCTGCTCCCTCCCGTCACTCTACTCCCTCCCGTGCTCACCAAACTGCCATGCAAATGCATCAGCCAGGCTGCATTAGGGTCATTACCACCAGCGTTAAAACCCACATCCACATCGAAGCAAAAGTGGGGGGGCACCTTTCCGTTGATCCCCACTCTACACCTTGCCCCCAAACTCCCGCCAACAACTTCATCTTGTGGATCGACGACATCCACAGGGCATCTCCGTTCATCAGGAGGCTCATCCTTAGCGTCGCCATAGGCGACCAGAGCATTTGCAGGCCCAAAAACCCTCATCCCACTCTTCCCACTTCCGCTCATTTCAAAAACTACAATTTAGAATACATATTTGTTACTATGTATATAGCTTAATTATTAAAGTATCTTAAACATATCAATTTAAATAACTGATTGTCCATGGGAAATACCTAGAATTTATAATTTATAATTTAAGAATAATTTTACAGAATAATAATATCATAATAAGTATAACATAATATAATCAACACTATTATCAACCTATTATTAAAATTTCAAATACATATATACATAATTTTAAGCACAACTGTAAGTATGTGTGTGTGTGTGTGTGTGTGTGTGTGTGTATGATATACTTTTGACAATTATTAATAAAGATCATGACAACAATTCTTTTGATTAAATAATGATACTGATCAAATAAATCTAACTTATTTTGATTAAATAAATATATCTAAGATTATATCTTACTTATTTCAAAACTTAATAACAACATTTACTTTGATTAAATTTAATAAAATATGGTGATTAGAGATTGGAAGGAACAATATTCTAGATTCAAATTAAATAAATTGATTAGGTATTCTCCTCAGATGCCAACAACTTACTAATAAGTTAACATTTCAAATTGTGTTGCAGTGTAGAAAATTGAAATATAAATCGTAGGGGTTATTTGTAAAGCATACACCCAATTTATTAATTATGTCTAGAAGGCATATACCCAAGTGTGTTAAATCTAATTTGAAGAGTCATATAATAGAAAATAAAAGACAACCATAAAAATGTTGGCAAAGTAAACAAGGTTATACATCGTTAACATTATTTCAATAATTATTAGAAGAAACCTTTATAATTACAAAAAATTAGAGTTAGAAATCTAAAGATATTAAAGACAAAATATAGTAGAAATTGACAAACAACAAAAAGTACATTATTCAAATTCAAACCACGGTTCACAAAATAAATACATCCTTAAAAAACATTAAGAAACTTAAAACTTACTAAGGAGAGGGGCTTGGATTTTTTTTTAACCCTCTTTGGAAAGTTCTAAGTTTCTGATAGTTGTAGAGACACTTCCATATTGTTGTGGCCATTTAGGAGCTATTGAAATATCACATGGTGTGTTTATAATTTTGCTTTGTCAACTTAGTTCAAGTTTCTTTGAAACTAATACATATGCACACTATCAAGAGAAAATAGATTATTATATTAAGAGAAGACTATATAGTTTATTTAATTTTATTTTATTTATATTAATATCATATTATATTACTATTTTTAAGAAAAATAGATAAGTACATTTCTATGTTTATTTATTATGGTTCTATATTTTTATTAATTATTAATATGACAGGCTTCCCCTATAGGGAAGCTCACGCATGATCATTGACATTTATTTCTCACACCGGGATTATTATCTCACGTCAAAGAACTAGTGCATTTATTCTTGAAAAACATGATATTTGTTAGTAAATAAATTTGTCTTTTCTATTCTTGATCTTAATTTTCTCTATCACCCTTTACGAAATTCCAAATCTTTACTAACAAATGAATTAAACTTCAAATGTTTAATTCTCTGAATTGTGGTACAGCTCCCAATAATATCTTCAATGAATATATTTTACCAAACCATGCATTACTGCAAATATTTAACTTTTAACTAGAAAGTTACTAAGGCTATGAGCAATCTTTCATCAATATGATTCGATCACTTATGATCAGTAACAAGATATCACTATAAAGCTCACAGGTTTGAACTAATAAAAACCATAGCTTTAAACTTTTATCTAACTTTGATTAACAAAATAAAATAACACAACTTAATTCAAGAAAAGATTTCATCCACTGAATAATACTCCAACAGAAGCCCACTCATAAACATAAACCAACAGATTTATATCAAATAAGTTTTTTCATTCATTGGTAGAAAGGTCTTTTCAAATCAAGTTTTTGCAGGAAACTTTAACTCTAAGCTATACTATTCTATTACTTTCTTCAAAAAACTAGCTAACTCCTTTTCCCAAATGCTTTTACAATATAAAGAATTATTGGGCACATTGATTAGTTACCGTAACTAATTCTTGGGAGTCTTTTTGCTTTTCATCATTTTTCTTTTAACCACCGTATACCATACACTTTCTTTTTCAAATTGATATCCTCATAAAATATTTATTTATAAGTTTATGAGGATATTAATTAACACATTTAAATTTAAACAAGTGGCATATGCTGGTGATGCAATTCTGTCATTATTTTGGTGATTCTCATAGACTGTTTTGACCCTGCTGTACTCAGTCATCTCTATCTCATGACCTAGGAATAATTTTGACAATCTCTCTAGTTAGATCGTGCGTAACTTGCCTCACAACAACATATCCAAAGCATAAAAAAATCCAATAGTGCAATTGGAAGTTATGCCCCTCGCATTGAGACCCATTTTTCCTGTTTTGACAAATCCGAGTTTGCTGGTTACATTTAAAAAAATGAGTTTTCTTCATGTTCATGCTTGCAATGGGAGTTCAGGATTGAATGAAGAAAATGTAATGATTTCTACACATTTGATCTCTTGTGAAGATGGAGATACAATGAGATGCTCAAGCAAACCATTTGAATCCTTCATGAAACTCAATCACTCTAATTCAGGCACATTAGTGTTAACAACATTTACTTTGGGTTTCTTGAGTTTGATATCCAGCCCACACTCATATCCATTGCGAAAAAGACTCCTTTTCCTTTTTGTTCTATTTTTACTATTCAAAACAAAGCTATTATGTATACTGCTATGGCATTCTTTTATTCTCTTCCTCTGTGAAGACATCAACAGCTTTGATCTCCAAATAGGCCAACTTTCTGATGCTTGTAAAAGAGACTTAATAACCAAATTGCGATGCATACCATCGAAAGGGCTTAATATCCATCCCAAATATTTAGCAGCATTTTGAGAACTGTCACGTTTGTTTGATCATAATCCATTAACATTTTGAATACCATCATTTAACCAATACTGTCCGACACCCTGATACCTTGATCCAGGCTCTGTGTTGGTACAGTTCATATTTTCTGATTTAAATAGCATCATTGATTATCAAATGAAACCATGATGGAAACTCAAAAAGTAGTGCCCGTGCAGAATTATGATTTATGAGTGAAGGCCTCTCACTGGATTGCCAATCAGATGACAAGTTCCCCCTAAAAGAAGTGGGAATACATGGCAAAGTGCCTGCTCCAAAATAGTAAGGATCAAATAATTGTAAAGATTGCATGTCTTCCAAAGTATCAACTATTGTCAAAAGATTGCCATACAAAAGGGGTCTCATCAAAGCCATTTAACATTTTGCACCAGCTGAATATTCATGCAATGTTGTCCATAGGTTCCCATGCAATATCATTCTTCATATCATTGAAATTTTAGCCTTGTTGAATCTATGAGTTTGTTGTACCATTTAAACCAATTTGAACTAATTATGCTAACTGTACCAGATCAAACCACTGAACTTGAGTTTTAATCTCAAAAATTGAACTTCTGAAACTTCTACACTGAACCTGAACCTCTGAACCTGCAGGTCTTCTTATGCAAACTGAACCACTTTGAACATCTTTGAACCTTGGTTCAAAGTAGTTCAAAGGGGTTCAAGAGCTCAAACTTGAAAGTTTAATTTTGGGGTCTATATGGGTACTAACAATATTCATGTTGGTAAAATACTACACTTGATTTAGGCTCTTTTGAGTGTTTGGCAAGAAAAACCATGCAGTAAAAAACCATTATTTATTGTCAATTATTTAATGTCATATATGTATTTTGTAGTTCTTCATTGTGTATGTTGCTCATCCGTTCACATCTAGTAATAAAATTAAACAAATATGCAAACTGTATACAAGGGCTTCATTTTGGAAGGAATATTACTCCACTTTAGTTAACATACATGACTTTTGGATCCAACTTCATGCTTGTTTCATTCAAACCAAACCTTATATTCTTATAGCTAGATTGATCATATCAGAACATTAAAGATAGACTAATTAGAAAAAAATAAGAGGGATATCCATAGGATTATGCTTCCATCTAGAATAATGTAATATTAGGTATTGTCATCTTTGGATTGAAACTGGTGGTGTGGCCACATAGGTTGTTGCTGGTGGACACTCACATCACTTATTATCAATAAAACATTCATGTCATCTCACCAGTAATGAGAGAAGAGCAATTCAAGGGAAATACACTATTCTAAGAAAATATTAAGATTGAGTTTATAGTACTTAGGTGTAGGGAAATCTTATGAAGAGATTTGTAATTTTTTTTAAAATAAAATCCAAAATTTGGCATTCCACAAGCCCCAATTCATCACACAGAGTCCGCTTCCACTATTGTGTTTTGTATCTATTGCCTATTATGTGCTATATGATGGTTTGGTTGTATGATGGAACTCTTTGAGCACTTAGTGGTTAGATTGTAACCATGGAGTATATCCATCATCTTCCAATTTTTATATCATCAATATTTTTGTATCTTGGTCAATGGAAGAGAGCCATGGTTTGACATTTTTTAACACATGGCAACATGTTCAGGCTAAGTACGAGGCCACTAATTTCTCAAACACTTTGATCCTTGTACATCCTATTCTCATTTGTGCAACTCCTCTTCTTTCCACTATAAGTTAGATAAACAAGTTTACCATCTCCATTCCAAAGAGCAAATAGCTTGCAACATGGTGGAGATTATGTGAAGGACATGACATATCAAAAAAATCCACAACTTCTTCTATATGTACTTTTATTTAAATGAAATCCCAATTCCAAATGTTGCATTAAGTTTTTGGATGGTGTATTTTATTGTCAATCTATATTTGTATAAATGAAAAATTTATTTTTATTTAGTTGAACTAGCTTCTAGATGACTAAGAAGATCATTGTATAAGATTCCTTTAGCTGGATATGCTTATGTCCCTTATCTCTTGAGATTCTCCTAGAATGAATGCTATCTCCTAGAAACTAATCAGTGTTTATTGTGATTCACAATGTAGAAAAAACATTATTTTTGAGATATCCAAGCCAATGGAGTTGAGAGGGAGCATTCTAGTTTTTAGGGGCATTTGTAGAATGTTGTTCATCTAATAGAAATAGGAGTGTAGAGAATTGTTTAAGATTTTGAATACCCTTGATGCTTTATGCTTGAGTCCCTTGTAAACTAGGAGGGTTTCTTTGCTATTAGGAATGCTTGATGGTGATTTTAATAATCTTTGTTCTTAGGGTCAAAATTTATTTTAAACTTTTAAATGATAGTAGAAATGTGAACCCCTTGTCTGTGAGAATCTTTATTATAAAAATTTTGGTAGGAGGCAATTAAGGCATGATACTATGTAGGTGGGTTCGATACTTAATTCATTCAATTATACCAATAAACATTCTAGAACTTAATAAAGTTTGGTAGGGGTTTCCTTGAAGCATTGAAGATGAGAAAAATGCATTCATAGAACTTAGCTTGATAGGAGAAGCTACCCAAGTGATTCTGGTTGCATGAGACAAAAATAGTTATTTTGTATAAATTTTCCTTTGAACAACAATTATTTTGTAAAAAATTTCCTTAATTATGTTCAAGGTAAATCATTGCTTGTCACCTATTTGGGGTTTGTACACTCCCTATTCTCCAATTCTTTACATTGAAAAAATTCCTTCCCAATTAATTTTATTACATTATGTTTCCTTGTCATTTACAATTTTAAAAACTTCTATTATGTCATGCTCCAATTCATCACACAGACTCTTCAAATTTTTAATATCATGGACTCTTCAAATTTTTAATATCATGAAGATTGGTGTGTCTTGGTCAATGGAAGAGAGCCATGGTTTGGTAGTTTTTAACTCATGGCAACATGCTTGGGTTGTGTTTAGGCACACTAATATCTCAACCAGTTTGATCCCTATACAACATGTTCTCATTTGTGCTTCTCCTATTCATGCCTCTATAAGTCTGATAAACAAGTTTACCTTCTCCATTTGAAAGAGAAAATAGCCTGCAAAATAGTTGAGCTTACTTGAAGGAGACAACATATAAAAATAATCTTTAGCTTCTTCTACACATACTTTCATTTTTGACATGTCGATTCCAAATGTCGCTTTAAGTTTTTTGGATCCTGGCTTTAATTGTCAATCTATATTTGTATAAATGAAAAAGGTTATTTTAATTGGGGTGAACTTGCATCTAGGTGAGTCAGAAGATCATTGGGTAAGATTCCTTTGGCTGGATATGCCTATGTTTCTTATCTCTTGAGATGCGCCTGACATGAATGCTATCTGCTAGAAACCAACCTATGTTTATTGTGATTCATAATGTAGAAAAAGAATTATCCTGACGTATCGAGCCCAATGGAGTTGAGAGGGAGCTTTCTATTTTTTAGGGGCATTTTTAGAATGTTGTTCATCTGATGGAGATATGAGTGTTGAGCATTGTTTAGGATTTTTGATGTACTCTTGATGTTTTATGATTGAGTCCCTTGTAAACTAGGATGGTTTCTTTGTTGTTAGAAATGCTTGGTGGTGATTTGGTATTATTTTTTCTTAGGGTCAATATCTATTTTGAACTTTTAAGTGATAGTATAAATGTGAACCTCTTGTCTGTGAGAATTTTTATTATACAAAATCTTGTAGGAGGAAACTAAGGCATGATGTTATGTAGATGGGTTTAATACTTAATCCATTTAGTTATACCAGTAAAAATTCTAGAACTTGATAAAGTTTGAAGATGAGAAAAATGCACACATGGAAGTTAGCGTGACATGCCTGGCTATGACCATATTGAAGAGATTTTTTACCTCCAATTCAGTTGTACCTTCTTCTCACTCTAGAATAGTTGAAAAATCTAGTCAGTTAGTTCCATAATTTAGGAGAAGCTACACAAGCAATTTTTGATGCATGAGTCAACAATAGTCATTTTGTATAAATTTTCCTTCAACAAGAATTATTTTGTATAAATTTTCCTTAATTATGTTGAAGATAAATTAATTTTTGTTACTTGTTTGTGGTTCATACAGTCCCTATTCTCTAATTATTTACATTAAAAATTAAATTCTCAATTGATTTCATGACATTATGTTTCCTTCTCATTTACAATTTTTAACAATTAATTCTATTGTGTCATGGTTCAATTATGCTTTCAAATTAAATGCATATCAGCGGATCCCTTGCACCTCCATTAGATACAAGTACTAGTTTATTGTTTATTTGAATGATTTATTTGGTCCTAGCTTTTTCAAGCCTAAATATAGATTATTCTAAGACATACAGTTCAATGCTTTAATTCATTTATTAATAGAAGGACATGGACATATCTAGAGAAGAACATTCATAATTTGGTTAAACACAAATTAGTTTTCTAATCTTTGATAATGCTAAACACCTATATTATCATTTTCCTGCAAAGCAACATTAGTTTATTTTTCAATCTTTCAAACTAATACTACACAAGATACTAATAAAAACAAAAGCTAGCCACATGAATCAAGTATCCCTCTAAGGATGATTGCATAGATAGAATGATTTACTCTCCTACTAGTAAACGTGAATCACAAGAGTGCTAAATAACTTTAGAAGGAACTCCTATTGTTTAGACGCATCTTGTATGCCAACACACATTGAAATACAATCCTTGTGAAAAATTTCTACTACTAAAAACCCTAGAAAATTAGCATTATTACAAATACACACATTGGATTCTTGGTCCTAAAAATGTGGAAGTGATGCATACACTGGGGTCAATCTTAGCGAATGTGGAAAAGAAGTGGCATTATTTTTATGCGTAGATGATTGGAATTTTTAGGTAGTTTATTGGTTGCTAAACTCCTACTCAAATTCCAAGACTATGAAATTCAAGGATGTAAGAGGCAAGAAAATAAATTGAGAAGGAAGAGAAGAGGAAGTATTCTGGAAAAGATTCAATTAAAGAAGATAAGTGTGTACAGTTCGTGTCACCACCATGTTCCACTGCATATTCTATTTGCATGTAACAATGCCACATTTATATACTGTGACAAACTTTTACCATATTTGTAGGGAAAGTAATGATGTGTGAAAATGCATAAAATATTTACCATGTGTGCAGGCCAGCTAATCTTAATTTTATAGCTCAAAACACCTTTTTTGGTTATGTATGCTTCTAAATTTTGCTTCTCCAGCTGGGGTACACCCAACAAACATGATGATTTTTGTAAATGTGGGAAAATGTGGCCAAAATATCTGGCTACCTAAGTGATACATTCAATGGATTGTTTTGAAAGGTCTCCATTGCTAGTGTATAATGATCTGATAGAACATTGGTTAAAACGCTCGAAAAATTATAAATTGGCATTTTCTCTAGAAAGAGGTCGAAGTGTTACACTGATAGAAAATATTGTGTAAGTTATTATAGTAGAGAGTACAATTCAATTCATGCATAGAAGATACAGTAATTATATTTACTACATTTTGTAAATTTATATGTAAAATATATTATAATCATTGTTTTAGATGACATGACAATAAAAGAGGCATATTCATGTTTAATTTTTACAATTGTCTTATGACTAAGGGTTGTCTATCTTAATCTAATTGAGTAGACTAAACTTTCTAATGTAAAGTATGCAATAAGTGCATATTAAAAAATAAAAAATAAAGAGAATCAAACACTTTTTGCAAAAAATAGCAAAGCAAGAATCAATGCATGACCTCTAAAATAGATGTATTTATTATGATAGTAATAAGGAGCTGGAGAAAATGGATATCTAAAATTTGGGTGTTAAAGAAGAGGAATATAATATGGCTCGAGCCATATGACAATCCTCGCAAGGCTGCCAAGGCCTACAATGAAGCTACTTTCCCCTCACTCTTCCTAGTCCAAACACCTTGAAGAAATTAAGAGAGATTTACTATGAATTGAGCAATGGGGAGGCCGTACAAGCTGATATAATGCTAGCAATGATTTTCCCAACATGATGTTGAGTATGGTAATATGGAAAAGGGCCTTCTTTTCACAACCCCTTTAATGAATGAATATAATGACAATAGTAAAAATGTGGATCCGCTTTACTCCCTTGAAATTGTTGAGTGAATACAAGCTTATCATAGAGAGGCTTCAAAAAGGAAAATAAGAAGAGGAACAAACCCTAGGTTTTCTAGGGCCCCATAAGTCTAAAAGTCAAGTTGTGCAAGACTTTCATATTAAGCTTTTCCATGGGTACAATTGAACGCCTACCTTCCACAAGAAATTTTTCAAATAACTGCATCAGGAACTTAATCATCCTTAGATTTCCATGAATTCAAACATTAATCCAGCCATTGTTCAAGGAGTCATCTCTATTGACCTTCAACTTTGTATATGAGGATGAACTTGAGTAAGTCTTTTATACTAGAGTGTGCATTGTGAGGATGTAATATCTATTTCCTAACACCAATCATCTTTGGCTGGTAATTCTAAATAACAAAACACAAGTTAAAATCAAAATGTCACAAGCTCTTTAGAAAATAAATAGTAAAAGATTTTCTTTTAGCGTCCAATAGCATTGTGTATGTCCCATGTTACTTATTTGCCTACACTTACATCCACCACTTGCCACCTATGAGATTCACTTATGTGTTCCACCTGCATGTAAACATTTAGTAACATCCCCTCCTACCCTCCCTTCATTTACCTTTATATTCCTCTAATTTTTCTCCATGGACAGATCTTCCACTACAACTTGCATATTACCAACATCAATTTTTCCATACTAAAGTAGTTTCTAGCAATCAATGAAATGGGTGGTGATGGTCATGTTAGTGCAGATTGACTTAGTGTGAAATTTATAGTATCCTTGACACAATAGACTAGAATCTTAACAACATTCACAACAAATAAGGAACATGAAAAATGAAAAATGACAATGCTATATTCTGGAAAAATAGAGTTCCCTATTTCTAAAATGTTGAGTTACACCTGATGAAAAACCATACAGAGATAAATATATAATTATATGCACAAGATATCGTAGCCTTCATGCATCACAAGGATCTTTAGATTGACAACAACAATGAAGCTGAAAAATACAGTGGGATCATTTTGCAATTTAGACCTTCGAGTCAAATGTATTTTAACTTACAATATGAATGTAGGGCTTTATAGTAATAAAAGCATGGTTAAGCTTCTAAATCCTGACCATCTATGCTTAGTATTTCACACAAATGAAAGCCTAGTTAAACTTTTTTGAGGTCAGAATATCTTAGAGTCACCATCATCTTTATTGCCTCAGCTATACTTATGGCTTTCTCATCTAAGCCTATATTTTATAACCCTTTTCTAAGATTATTTCCATAAAATGATTCTGTATTATTGGTGTACTTAGACCTCTATAACTCCCCAATTTAAAATTTCTATTCCAACAATAAGCATATCACGAGAATTTTAAATGTGTCAGTTTGCAAGTTCAAAGCTTTGTTAATTTCGATAAAGATTTGAAAAATTTTGTGATTTTTTAGGGGGGTCATTTTACATTTGGGAGGTTTGTTTTTCAACTCTATTCTAATATCTATTATATGAAGCATTCAGAACAACAATACACCCTATACATGTAGCCCTTAGTTAACTTTGGCACAGAAAATGGCATATTTGTCAAGAAGAAATTCTAAAAGTTCTCGATGAAGGCAATGTGGAGCAGCCTCCTACAACAAAGAGTTTCAAGTCAATTGATACGTGCCATGTTTTTCATCAATTGATACAAATAAAGCCATTGTTCCCACTTTACCCTCAAGGCACACTAATTGAATCATTATGTCAAGTTTATCATCAATTGACAAGAAATATTGGAGAGAGCCAGAGGACTACTCTCTTCCCATGCAATGTTGAACCAAGCCACTATGAGTTATGAAGATAGTGAAGCATAGAGGCACCAAATTAAATCAAACATTGAAAAAGTCAAATCAAATCTCCCAAATAATAAAGCTTACGTCAGATCATATCTAGGGCGGCTAATCAAATATCTCAGATATTTATGACAGTTGAAAAAATAAAATCAAAATCTTTTGTATAAAATAAAATCTTACCACAAATCATATCTCTGATAGCTAGACTTGTTTATAGAAACTGGTGGCATACTTGATTACAGGAACTGGAAACTACTTACTAGAAAACTGAGGTTGTTTCCGTGTGTCAAATAGGTTTTGTGTGAAACCTCACACAATATAGCCTATCATATTTAAATACAAGAAGGTACCACAAATCATATCTCTGACAGCTAGACTTGTTTATAGAAACTAGTGGCATACTTGATTACAGGAACTGGAAACTACTTACTAGAAAACTGAGGTTATTTTCGTGGGTTGAAGAGGTTTTGTGTGAAACCTCACACAATATAGCCTATCATCTTAAAATACAAGAAGGTGTGACCCTATGAGACTTGTAACCCACCAGTCTTATTACCTTGTAGCGTGTCCAGCCTGGCATTTTGTGCTTCCACAGTGGGTACTAAAATATTTTGGGAGTGTTCAATTTCTGGCGTAAGACATCCATCGGAAAATCTAAACAATCCAGTGGAAGTGTTTGGCATAATAAGCATATCGGCTTAATAAGATAACAATAGATTTACATGTACCATTCAAATTTACATTGAGAAATTAGCCAACCTATAATTTTCATGGCTATCATGTAAGGATAATTTTTTTTGTAGTTGCACAAGAGTGGGGTCAAGAGGGAATCTTAGATGACTTTTTTTTTAATAAATGAAATCTAAACATAATTATGTAATTTGAGATATTTTTTTATATTATATATAGGAGGATCAAAAAAAGTTTACAGAGAAGTTTCAATGGAGAGTACAAAAAGGAGGTCTGACCTCACCAACCAGTATCTACAATGTAAAGATAAAACTAAACATAAGAGAAACTATTGCAGAATATCACTGTGAATATCCATCCAAGTAGTCCATCCCAATGGACCCTCCATCCACATAATGCTTTTCCTCTCCTAAATTTGGGTTAGCATGAATATTTCATCTTTCTTGGAATTGATGCTTCTCCTGATTTCCTGATTAAGCCTCGCGCAAGTCCTTTCAAAATTTTGCAGATCATCCATGTAATTTCTAACTACTAATGTAATTTCTAACTACTAATGTTTTTGCAATGGTGAGAACTGGGAGGGTTAATTTAGAAAAGCATATAAAGCAATAAATAATCAAATTAAAATGATTGAGTTCATGCATAGACAAAATTCACATAGGATAACATGAGGCTTTGCAATGGTATGTTGGGTATGTGTATTTGAAAAAGGCCAACTCTATTTTGGCCGATAAAGATTTATTTTTAAATCTACTTTCTAATTGAGGCAACATGCTTGGTTGAGGTGTCATCCAAATGAAAAAATATTGTAAAAGGTATTGATGTGGCATGAAGGTGATGTCATCTCAAATGGTACAATTTTATATTACTCATTCTCTTTGTCACCTTCACCACATCAAGGGATGAGGTCATTGACACACTATGATTTAAAAATCACATTAATGTAAGTACCACCACTCATTGCATTCTTTTAATTCACCACTTTATTAGGTTATTGAGGATAAAGTATTAGTGCAAAACTCACCAAGAATCATCTTTCCCTTGTAGGTATGAATGGTGTTTATTTCAAATGTTGTTGATTTGGTTCAAGATCAAGCTTTGTTAGAAAATTTAATAGATAGTTATGTATGAGTTGAGTTCTTGGAGGGTTTTCAATTAGTTGCTTGACTGTTTGATGCCTTTAAAAATGCTTTAGTCTCTAGTAATTATAATCTTTTTGACAAGGAGATGGGCACTCTCTATGATTTATTGTCATATGATATTGATGTGTCCAACAAGAAAATCTTATATGCCATCAACAAATTGTTGGTACATTGTGCCCTTCCTAGGCCACATCTTATTGATTTTAGTGAGGGTAGTGTGGGTGAATATTTTAATGGAAAAGCTAAGGGTGTTGATGAATTTACTATGGTTAGTGCTCCTCCTCCTGGTGAAGATGATATGACAGGTTGCAAAGATGTTGTTAAAGGTTCCTTCTACCTGACACTAGAATAAATGGGTGATGATTCTAGAATCTCATGAGAATTATCATCTATTTGTTTAGGGTTAACGTATTATTATTATCTTTATCTCTTTCTAGTAAAGGTTTTGCTTTAGATTTGGATTGTCTTCCCAATGTATACTCTTGGAAGACATTTTGGTTAAGTTTTAGCTTGCATGTCTCTTTAATGGCTCATAGGATGAGGCCATTTTTAAAAACTTATCTCTTTCAATCAGATAGTAGTATGCTCTATGTATTTGGAACACTCTGTAAATTTCATCTTTTTCATTTTAATATTAAATACAAGTCTCTAATATTTTTCCTTAAAAAAAAAGAGAATCAAACTAAAAGAGCACACTATGTGATTATATTTTTATCACTAAAATATAATATATCATCATAAGTTTTCTGAAAATTTATGTTAAGTATTTTTTAAATTTATTTAATAGAAATTAAAATAATTATTATAATTTTAATTAAATTATTATTATTTTAACATTTTCAATATAATAGCTTTCTTTATAAAATATCATAGTGCGATAAAAGAATGAGCTCTTTCTTATAGTTTTACTTCTATTTTAATTAAGAAAAAAAAATTAACTTTCATTTATATCACCAAACACTTAAATGAAACTACTAACAATAATAACACTGTACAAATATTTAAAATTTTCCCTTAAGAAAAATTAGAGCCAAAAAATTTAATAAACACGAACAACCAACTAACTTTTTATTCAAAATTAAAATAACACACTTCTACCCATAGTGATTTCTTGTATTGACACATCTACAAATAAATAGCTCAACATCCTTCCAAATAAAATTTCACAATCCTATTCAAATACTACCAAATTTAATTGAAAGTTTAAACTATGTATATACCATCTTATAGTACCGCAAATCACACCCTCTATCAATTTAACACTTATGTGTAGATTAATGTCATAATTCAGCATTGAGATTTTACAATTCCAACTTCATGGATGGAAGGGATGAATTGTTAGCAACCTATGGTTTGACTTTGGGATGAAATCAATTGGAAGATAGCATGATGCACAAGCATGTGCATGACACACTAATATTCTTAAAGATTATGATGTTTAAATAAGCATGTTCCATACAAAATCTTTATGATGCATGTCGCAAGTTCAAGTATATCCATAATGTTTGGATAAAACAAAGGCTTAAAATAACTCTTGTTTTACCTTCATGTAGGCTGATGTAGATCACCTCAATTTATAACTAAATTTGTCAATCTAGGATTGTAAACTCATGAAATGTATCAAATCAATATGCCAAAGAGATGAAGGTAATGAATTAAGTGGGGATGGGGTGATGTACATCACCTCAATTTATACCTAAATTTGTCAATTCAAGGTTGTAAACTCATTAATGTATTAAGGAAATGTGCCAAAGGGATGAAGGTAATGAATTAAGTGGGGATGAAATGCATGTAAAACACCTATAGTTCTAAAGAAACAATTCCAAGTTGTATTCAAGACAAATAAATGGATATCCTTTAAATCTAACTTTAAGCCAAATAACTTAATTAAGTACTCTTCTTAAAATAAACATCCAATTCCAACTTTCTAACTTTAAGTCAAATAACTTAAATAAATACTCTTCTTAAAGTAAGCATCAAATTCTAAATTTCTAGATTATATACAATATGTTTTTTGATGCCGAAGAATCCTTGGCTCTTGGTAATCTTGTATCACCCAAAAAAAAATTCTCCTTCAATTTGTTTTCAATTTGTTCATGTTTTCCACATTCTATGTTTCGTGTTACTATCCTTCCAGTTGGCTCTTTATCTCGTGCAATTTTGATGGTACGTTATGGACATCATGATTAATCTATGTCTAGGTTTACATCTCTATTTTTTCTTTCTTAGTGGAGATTTGTTAAATTTTTGTTCAAACCTATAAATGTTCTTCATGTTATCATTAAATCTAAGTTGCTAGATCTTGTGATTTTTTTGTTGTTGCTTGTAGATCTGATTGGTGCATTGTTTGATGATGTTATGCTCATGGTTGACCTCCTTGTGTGATTCCACTTTATTCCACATTAATTTGGAGATTTTCCTTATGAATTGCATTCTAACCTATTTTTTGTAATGTATTTTCTTCTTCTTGGAGAATGTGATCTCCTTCACCTACTTGTGGCTTGTGATGTTGTATTTATTGTAGCTTTGGTTACTTAGTTAGGGAGCTCTTATTAGTTATAATGGGAGAGGTTAGCATCCAGTCCGGATCTACATTTTAGTATGTAACCAAGCATGTGTACCTTAGAATGTAAGCTGGTATGTAGTTGTGTCATGCCCTACCAGGGAACCCAAAAGGAAAAGGCAAACACTGGAGACAAAATTGTATTTTTTTTCTTTTTTAGTTACTTAGGTTAACTAGGTATTGAAGTCCTAATAGGTTCCCTTATTATTCCTTCAAAAAACATTTCAGAGTGCATTAAGATTTAACACATTTCCTCTTGGAGCAACTTCCCTTCTCTAATGTTTGGGTAAGATTATTTAATAACTATTTAATTGAATTAATTAGGTAGGTAGTTTCACGCATTGGTGAAAACCAACTTACCTACCCTTCTTGTACTAACTTACCCCAAACAAAAATATTAAATAACTTAAGTCCACCTATATAGTTTTATTATTATTATAATTAATAGAAACTAACTCTTATATAAATACAATATATTTGGGTATGCTTCTCAAGGAAGTCACTACCCCAATGGAAACTTGGGACCCCTTACAAACTGGAGGTCTTGAGTTCCACTCCCACCCTCTACACTAACAAGCCATACAAGAGAGAGAGAGAGAGAGAGAGAGAGAGAGAGAGAGAGAGAGAGAGAGAGAGAGAGAGAGAGAGAGAGAGAGAGAGAGAGAGAGAGAGAGAGAGAGAGAGAGAGAGAGAGGCAACAATATGCATCAAAATACATAAAATCACAATCATCACTAATACAGTAATGAGCATAACTACTTATACATCAATAACTGAATATATGCATGTATGCATATACATGTACACCCATATATGAATACTTTCTATACACGATCAACACATATAGAGAGAAAATAACATCATAATCCTACATATCTTATAACCATATAAACGAGACTAACAGGAAAAGATGTATAAAATAAGGAGCTCAAATCCACCCAAAACCAAATCAAGGGACTGGACAAAATAATGAAAGCCATAGGGTTTCCCATGTGTGAAGTATGGACCATCTTTGAACAATAACAATAGGTTTGAGGATTTTAATGCATGCTTAGACCTATGTAACCAGGTGGAGTCGATGCCTAGTACCTGCACACACCTAGATCACTGAGGAAAAAAGAAACATATACATATCTATATACAAGAAATGACAAACAAGGAAGGAGGAGTGCTACATTGTGTAGATATCCTCGAGGAGTGACTGTGACTGCCTCCCCTCATCCAAAAACCATGCTAAGAATGATACTTATAGATCATAACATTGGTTAGCAGGGTTAGACCAATAATCATAATCATCAATATACACAAAAAGTACAAATAATTACTTAGCTCAAGATAACTTATATAATCAACAATAAGGGATAAACCAAATCATATATACATAAGCATAAAATATAATGGCCCCGATCATATTATTCGAAGGAAAAATCATAATCTATAAGTTTGAAAATATATCATTATCTAAATCAAGTAAGGTTAGGGACAAACATAAAGTCCATAAATACTAGAACTTCATAATCCAATCCAGCTTCAATATAACAAGTAGAACTACAAGAGAGGATACTACAAGTACAAAGGTTAAGGGTTAGGTCATAACACATCACATAAGTATGGTTAGTCTCATAGAGATAGTCATGGTCATTCATTTAATCATTGAATGATAGTCATGTCAATCATAATCATAATCAAATAATCAAACCATTATAGAAAATCTGGAAACCATAGCATTTGTTTATCAATTAAAGTTTAAATTCCCAAGTATCAATATTGACCCTAATTTATCCAAGAGATCATAACCATTGATAAATATTAGCTCATATAAATCTATTAGGTGCCTCCATATAATCAGGACCCCATCCAATCATAATAAGAGATGGTTACACATGCAAGAATATACCAAAAACATTTATCGGTACCTATATGAAAGTAAAAGTATTATAGTTAATAATGAATTTATTCAATCTTCAAGCATAAACCTACTCTTATCCAAGCATATAAGTCTCTACAACATTACCCTAACTTCCAAATGGATATCAAACATGTTAGGGTTGGATGGTTGTTACATCCTCCCCTATTAAGATTTGACTTACTCCTGGAAGTCGAAAGGTACTAAAATTTCATTTATGTCAAAACATTTTTGGCTACTCCTAGCTCACTAGTATAGATTAGATTGGATTATGAAAATGATATAATTAAAAAATTTCACCTTCCTTTATCAATCTTCAAATTTCCTATCCATAGAAAATATTATGAAAGACAAGAATCAATGCTAACTTCTCTACTTTGTAGAAAACTCTAGCGAACAACTTGAACAATTATGATGATAAGTATTATGATTGGTGATGGTTTAACCCATGAAACAATATCATAAGCCTACTTATACATGTAAAATTTAATTACCATAGGGTTCAAAATTTACATTCTCTATATCACTAAGGATACATGATCAACATTAAAGGGTATAACATTTATATTTGTTTCCTTCAAAACAATTTACTATGTTACATTTACTTTGAAATTATGGACTAAAACATCATGGGTATTCGAAACTTTCCATGATATGTTTATAATGACAATAACATAGGGTACACCCATATTTTATAGAGATATATTATAAGATATCTTTTATAATTTTCTAATATAATAGTTATATAGTGTTTGAATTACAAAACAATATTCATACTCCTAGAGGAAATATAATCACACCATTAATTCAAGATTTGTCCTCACTATTTATATTTGTTCTTATACTTCTCTAACATCAAACATTTTTATAGTGAATCAATCAATTAGACTAAAGTGTGGATCATAATGTATACATAAAGTATCATTCTTAGATTCATTTTTCTAATATTCATCTAGAATATTGACTACTCACGAAGCATCTAGAAGGATGTATATGAGACTCTTATTTATGATAATTTTTAGGACAAAAACTCTCTTTTATGAACCCTTTATGCACATATTCTCTTCCTAGATAGACAATTAACATGGCATGCCGAATGCTTACAAAAGATGAATAAAATACATCTTCTTTTAGAATGAATAAGAATTATAATTGTATTTATGATAAAACCTTGGGGACATAAATCCTCTTACCCATGATCTCTTAGTTAGGCACATATAAATTATAGAAAACACTTTTCTTCCTAAGTAATTTTATTCATTTGAATTTATGTTTAAGGAAAAATGGCCAGCTAATTTGATAAAAACCTTATTCATTTAGGTAAGATCCTAATATCTCTTTCACACCATGATTTATATTACCACTCCTTTCATACTTTATTAAAAGTAAGAGAGAATTATCTTCATATTTTAAACTGAGACATAATACCAAAATTTTGAATTCTTACCTAGGTATAGATTCAATGAAACACACTATTATTAATTCAATAATAAAAGAGAGTGCTACCACAAAAATGTCATTCTTTTACATTGGAGATGGCACAAAGCCATAAATTTAACTTATAAGGGAACATTGAGAAGTATAAATAGTTAGGAAAAAAGAATCATGAATTAAAATTACCATTTAGAGAATGCACATCATTTCAAGCTAATTAAACTTAAATGAAAATAAAATAGGATATACTACAAGTAGCATAAGGAGATCAACTACCACCATTTAGATATACAAAAATTTCTAACTTTTCTAGGACTATGAGTACTTTTGACAGCAAGGAAATGTCACACGTGTTAGGAATTCCTTAATATGTCACTATATTTTTAGAAGGACCCTCACTTGAACACATTATTAATATTACAATGAAAAACATTTGTAGTTGATATAGGGTAAATCAATCAAAGAAAGATAGGTGTAATATTTGTTTCTAATATTTGAGGTTACTAACATAAAGCTAACCATAAAAGGAAATATATCAAAGTTATGCAAAGAAAGCAAAACTCATTTAAGTGCAATTAGACCCTAGAGCTCTCAGTGTAGAAATATAGGTTTCTGATACTAGATGTTATGTCCTGCCAGGGAACCTAGAATGAAAAGGAAAAAATAAGAGAAAACTGAATTTATTTTTTCTTTTTCACTTACTTAAGTTAACTAGGTATTTAAGTCTTAACGGGTTCCCTTACAAGATTATTCCTTCAAAAACACATTTCATAGTGCATTAAAATTTAACATAAACTAAAGATAGGATTCCCCTGATCCATTTAACCACATGCTAGAGAGAGAGAGAGAGGTACTAAACCAAACCTTTCTTTCTTTTTCAACATGAAATGACATTAACACATTTAAACTCATGTATTCTTTTAACAATTATGCTTTCCATATCCTTAACTATAGTTTTCTTTCAACTACAATAATACATATTGATTTCCTTTCCCATAATTTTCCTTTAATTACATGAATTTTTACAATATATATATTACAATACAAGGCCTTCTAGGCTAACATGAATATGAATAATACTTAAAAATATCTTTACAATTTTCTTCACAAGATACAACATGTAGAATAGGGAGAATGTCTTCAAGAACTTCAAATGATCCATGAATAACACACAAAAAAAAAAAACCTCAAAAAGGATCATGACCCAGGCACGTGAATATAAAAAGGTCCACTCTCCCTTTCTAGGAGATAGAACCATTGTTCACACAAGGAAACTAGGGCAGTCTAAGGTTGAGGGAAAACCACCCAAACTAGAAAAAAGAAGAAAAGAAAAAGATATAAATCAGGGAAACTAGGGCATTCTAAAATTGTGAGAAGTAAAGAAAAAGATATAAATCAGTCATAAGAAAGATGACAAAGGGAGCATATAAATAAGAGAAACAACATGAAGACATTTACATGGTAAAGATGCAAGTGATAGATACAAGTTTATTTGGAATTGTTGTTATAGAGGGAGAGATTCAGAAAGAGTTTTCAAGAGTAAAACTAAGGGAGAAATATAGAAAAAATATTTAGAAGAAATGATCCTAATAAAAGAGGGAGTAACTGAATAAGAGAGAGATTCAGTGAACAGACAAAGAAAAAAATATCTAAGAGGGAGCTGGTACTTGGATGAGAAATAGAATGAAGCTAAGGATAATAATAAAGATCTGATGCACATAGATTTTTGGATTAGATGGTAAATCATGTGGTGTTCATGTGGTGTTTCTATTATACACTAAGTTTGCACCCTTGTTTCAAGCTCTCTTGGTCTTGATAACCTAGTATAACATGAGAATCATCTCTAGGTTGGGGGACCTATGCTAACTGAGATGAGACCTCTAGGTTCTAGGCTGGTTCCTCTTGGATAATCACCTAAATTTGCTTCTTTGACATGAAAAGTAAAACTTTGAGGGAAAAGGGATAGAAGGAATGCTTGAAGGGAAATGACTAAAAGCAAACTACCTACTAGGTGATACACCAAAAATATGGTATGAATTGCAGTATAAAGAATGAACTCAGTAAAAAAACTCAGGTCTAGGAGATCACAACTCACTAAATAGGTTTGCATAAGTATTTCATAGAGAGGTCTGAACAAAAGACACAGACTATGACCTACAAATAGACATTCACCTCTGTAACTGGGTATAGGAATGAGAAAAATTGTCAGGGGTTGAAATATACCCACAAGAGCACTCAAATCAATTCAGACATAGTAATACACATGAGTTGCAGAAAGAAAGAGGGATCAGGAACCCTAAGATATCACTGAAAACATACATATACTTCAATTCAATAAGAGATAGTTTAGACAAGGAAGCATAGGGATAGAGAGGGTGTCACAAAATACCTCTACAATATCTAAACAATCAATGGGAGATTACAGAATGTAGAAAACCAGAGGGAAAAAAATGCCACGGATAACTTTCTAAGAAAGAGAACTTTCTTCCTTAAAAAATGTGAACTCTCTGCTCTAAAAAGCTCCAAAAATTAACTATATACATCTCCCCAATTGCACGCAGGCAGGAGTCAAAAACCTAAATAGGGTTACATAAATCTGCATAAAATAATCCAACCCTAAACCTATCATTTCTGATCTTAAATGTATCTTGAAAGTATCCTGATTGATCAGATCTCATATCCTGCAAGTCCATCTCTGTACTACATCTACCTCTGGACAAGCTGCCTTGATCTATCTACCACTTTCTGCAACTCGGCCCAGCCATGAATGCCCAAATCTGATCTTGGTAAACATTTGTATCTTGAAGTACAAAAGACCATAAGTGGCGCCAACCTCTTAATTATTTCTTTAGTGTAGGAACATAAACATTGTACCCTAAGAAATCATATGCGATGGCCATCAGATCTTCTAATCATCCTCCCAACTGCAACTATCATGAAACTATCAATTCTGAGCTACCCACGACACGCCATCAACCAACTACAATGAACCAGCAACAAACCCTCAAAAAATATTTAAATTTGAAAATAACAGCTAGCGGGTCTAATGTTAAAATGTGGTCATTGATATTATTTTCTCGATAGATGAATGGCTCAGATTATCCTTTATAATAGTCGCAAGCCTCTTTGAAAAGTCAAGCACCACATCAGTGGTCGAAAGCCAATAAAAACAAACACCTTAGCAAAACATAGCACATCAGACCCATGACCCACTGAGATTCTCATCAGATGATTGTCGCAAGATTGCATGGGCTTGGAAGATCCCTTCCAATCAAGTGACAATGGTAGATCTTCATCAACCGCCAACTCACTTAAGGAAAATCCGGACCCATGCTAGAAGCTACCTGTAATACTCAGTGACCAATAAGAACTCATCACATCAAACAGACCCACAAAACATAGTCTAAATACTTGGAAGATCAAACGATCATCACATGATCTCATAGGGTCAGAAGATTCTATGAGATCATGAGACAACCGTAGATCTTACATTTTACTGATGCCCTACAGGTCCTCTGACACGGTCCCGCTGATAGATCCCAATCATCACCCTGACCAACCAATCAAATGTGAACACATCAGAAACCAAGGACCCACTTGGCAGAGCCTCTAGATAAAGCAAGATCAATGGTTATTGTATGATCACAAGGAATATTCCTGCCCCATGCGATCATGCAACCACTGTTGGATCTTCTGGAAAGACAACCACTAGGCCCACTCTTACCTATCTCCACATCACTAGCCTTTTGACCAATAAGAAACATACACCTCAAAGTACGTGGCAGTGGACCCACTGACAACCTACATTGCTATATGAAAGTAAGATCGACGACCATTTCTATGCCATGATCTTAAAACACTTGCATCTTTGCTCTACAGAATAGTGATGATTGTCAAATTTGATCGATGCTTAACCTCTTCAAAGACTAAAACCGCAATGCCAAACATTAACCACCCACCAGATCGCTAAGTGTTAGGGCTTTGACTGCTAGGAATAAGAGATTTGGCAACTGAAGGATTTAATTATGCACATGCAAAAATGAAAGTCTTAAGTGGCCAAAAGGGTAATGAAGAAATATAACAAGCCAAAGGGTTTTTTAGGGCCTTTTGGCTCCAATGGCTACATTTATGAATTTTGACCTGGGTTGTTGATGCTAGAGACAGAAAAAAAAATGTTGCAGAGACCAGGGGAAAGATGCTAAACCCATAAATTTTTTTGGAGGCTTTCAACAAGGCTTAAAGCATGAGGATCTTTGACTAAATTTAGCCTATGACCAACATGAAAAGATATGAAATTTTGGGCAACATTTTGGCAATTTCTGTTGGATGTCAGCCTGCTAGACATGATCAGTGGCCTTAAACTACCATTGGGTATGGGGTCATCATTTGAGCACAAAACCTTAATAGAGAGACAGACCTGGAACCAAAGGAGAAAAATTGTGCACAAGCACTTCTTGGAAAATAGGGAAAACTAAACTAGAAAGCAGGGACAAAAAATAGGAAACTTATTTACAGAGATCTACAAGGAAGGGTTGACCTCAAAGTAGGGCTTCAAGTGGAAACCATTGACTGAAAGGGGCAAGGCATCTCCTCCAAGAGTTGATAGCTAAAAAGCATCAGGCCCCTTGCACTTTGTGATAACAAATGGTCCACCCCAAAAGGAATCAAACTTTGTATGTCTACTAGGTCATGATCCGAATTCATCCCACTTGAGGACTACATCTCCAACTTTGAAACTTCTAACCCTGGCTCTTTTATCAAAAGTTTTCTTTCTCTGATCCTGATGGAACTCCATATCTTTCATGGATTTGTCTCTAAGTTCTTCTAAGTCCATCAGCTAAGCATACCTGATTTGTAAGGGATCTCCTTCTTCAAATAGGGCATATTGAGTAGCCAAGTCTAAAGCTAAAAATTCAGTTAAAATGGACAACTTAGCCTCTCTGCCATATACTAACACATAAGGAGAATTCCCAATGATCTTCTTTGGAGTAATCCTATCTAACCATAAGGCGGATTTCAACTTAGTATGCCAATCTCTTTGGTTATCCTATAGAGTTTTCTTGATTATCCTAATCAAGTTCTTATTAGTTGATTCTGCCAAACCATTGCCTTGAGGGTAGTAATTTGAACTGGTATTTAGATAGATGCCATTTCTGATTGTCCATTCTAAGACTTTAAGGCCTGTAAATGCCAATGCATTATTTGATATTATAGAGTCTGGAGTGCCAAATCTATGAATTATATCATCATAAAAACTTAAGATAGCACTCTCATTTGATTCTTTTAAGGCAACTGCCTTTGTCCATCTAGTGAAATAATCTGTTGCAGTGATTATCCACTTGTGTCCTGCACTAAATGGAGGATTGATCATACTGATGAAACCTATGCCCCATCTCATGAATGGTTTCTCTATTTTGATTGGCTGAAGGGGCAGAGCTGCAAGCCTTTCTTTTCCTACAAACATAGCACATTTGATGCATTTTCTCACATAATCATGACTATCCTTAAAGATAGATGGCCAATAGTATCTAGCCCTCATGATTTTAAAATCAGTAGTCCTAGGAGAAAAGTGATCTCTAGAAGGTCCATCATGAAACTCAAATAGGACATCAGCTATCTTTTCAAAATCAATACATCTTGAAAGGACACCATTGTGATCCTTCTTGAAAAGAACCTCATCTATCAGCACAAAGGGAATAGATTGTAACCTATAATACCTTCTTTTTGCTGAATCTAGGCCTGCAGGACATTGTCCTATTTTTAAGTAATGAATCATGTCAAGCAACCAACCTGATGCCTTGGCATGCTCCTCTCTAGAATGCACAACCAAAGATGCATCTGTTTGTTCTATTTTCTTTAAACTTTCATCCCCTGCCAAATATTCACAAAGACCTCTTCCTCTAACCAGCTTGGTGGTTTGGACATCAATGTCATATTCCATTACCTTGGTAATCCAACTAGCTCTTTTTTCATTTAGGTCCTTGGAAAGAAAAAATTCTTTGACACTTGGATGAGTAACCTTCAAGTGTACCTTGTTATGGGTCAATAGATATCTAAACTTTTTAAGGCTCTTCACCACAACAAGTACATGTTTCTCTATAAAAGAGTATCTTTGTTCATATTCTTCTAAACCTTTGCTGAAGAAAGCAATAGGCTGTTCTAACCCTTTTGAATTTTCTTGAGTCAACATAGAAAATATAGCATCTTGACCTCCATAAGCATAAAGGATAAAATCCTTACTAAAATTTGGGTTTAATAGAGTAGGGGTTTCTGTCAAGGCTTCTTTGATAGCCTAGAAATTGGCTTTTCCTTCTTTAGTCCAGCTGAAAGTTGAGCTCTTCTTTAACATGGTTGTTAAAGGTTTCAATAAATCTACAATATTAGGCAAGAAATGCCTAACAAAATTAATCTTTCCTATGAAAGATTGGAGACTTTTCTTATGATGTGGCAAGGGTAGCTCTAGAATAGCTACAATCCTTTCAGGATCTACTGTGATTCCTTTCTTTGATACTATATATCCTAGCAATTTTCCTTCATGTACTGCAAACACACATTTCTTGGGATTAAGAGATATCCAAAATTCTCTACACCTTTCAAAGATTTTCCTCAGATGTTTGATATGATCTGCTGCATGTTTAGAATAGACAGTTATGTCATCTAAGTAGACTAGTACAAATTTGTACATGAGGCTTTTAAAGGCTATATCCATTGCCTTTTGAAATGTAGCACCTGCATTTGACAAACCAAAGGGCATCTTTTGATAAGCCATGGTTCCCCACTTGGTTGTAAATGTAGTCTTATATTGAACCTCTTCATTAACTAGGATTTGATTGTATCCTGAATAGCCATCCAATAATGAAAATCTCTCAGATCCAGAGACACATTGTAAGATTTGTTCCATAGAGGGTAATGGATGGCGGTCTTTTAAAGAGGCTCTGTTAAGATACCTGAAGTCAACACATAACCTCAACTCCCCATTCTTCTTCCTGATAGGAACAAGGTTGGAAACCCAACTAGTATGCTTGATGGGGTAGATGACACCACTTTCTATCAATTTGAGCACTTCCTTATGCATAAGTGGCTCAAGCTTGGGATTAAAAAGCCTTTGTTTTTGCCTTACTGGTTTGGCATTAGGCTCTAATTCAATAGTGTGCTGAGAAAGGGTTGGGTCAAAACCTTTGAGGTCCTCATATTGCCATGCAAAAACATCACTGAATTCTTTGAATAATTGGGTGTAAGCTTGCTTTTCTAAATCAGTTTTTACCTTTCCAAATTGTAAACTTTTACCTGGTTCCAACTCTAATTCAACACAATTTTCTTGTTGAACTACTAGGCTAGCTTTATTCTTCTTAACTTGATCATCCTTGTTGAGGACAATCTCTAAGGTGACAAGACCTCTAGGCATCTTATTAGACTTAAGTTGTATCACTTGGTCACCATAGTTTTGTGATAGCCTATCTTGGTTTTGTTTTGAAAAAACATCTTCTTCAAACAAGAATTGTAGAATTTGCTCATCATTGTCAAACACTTGCCAATTAGTATCATTGTCAAGGATAGAAGGTCTAACAATCACTTTGATATGCTGTTGGTCTATTTATTTTGAAATGCTATTGCAGATGTCATATTGAGACCCAACAATAGCTAATCTATCTGCATTTTGACTCATCTTTCTAGGGATATCAGCAATATTGAAAGCACAAAAGTCTTCAATTGCATCCCAAACTCTATGTTTGTATGCTTTCAAGGTGTCATTTTTAGTTGCACTTATCCCTCTCACCTGACTGACTACTAATTCACTATCACCATAAACTTTAAGGCTTTAAGCCCTCTCTTTCTAGCCCACTCTAGTCCATTCACAATGCTTTCATATTCTATAGTGTTGCTAGTGCTGGAGAAACTGAATCTAAAAGCTATATAGTACCTTTCTCCTTTTGGGGACACTAGCATAGCACCACCACCATAACCATGTCTACTTCTAGCTCCATCAAAAAACAATTCCCAAACCTAGTTACTCTGATCCTCTGAATCAATGTCTTCTTTGAGGAGGCTTGGCTCTATGGGCCCACTCTCTTGTATCAAATAACTTCCCAAACTAGCATCCCAAATAAGATTTTCTTGGGCTTCAAAAACCTTTTCTGATTCTAGTTCATCTAAGAAAATATCAGGGAGACTTTCTGTTTTAGTGTTTGCTTCTCTGATAGTTGGGAAATCACTGTCATCAAATATAGGGTAGCTTGCATTGATGGTATTGGATACATATGGCTCTATATGGTGTGCTACTAATGATTCTAATTTAATGGTAACCTTGGTACCATATCTTGTGTGGAAAAGCATGTGAGACCAATCAAAAGAAAGGTAGCCTCCTATTTTGGTTGTAAACTCCCTTGAAAGACATATGGAAAATAAGGTAGGGAGGTCTATGATATAAATATCAAGTAGGATAGAGAAATTAGGACTAGCATGAAGGATTAGACTGGTATCCTTAGCTACACCTATAGTCTTAACTGACTATCCATCAAGCTATGTAACCTTCTTTTGGAGGGGTTCATATTTGAGTCCTAATTGGTCAGCCACCTTTTTGGGCATTATAGTACTAGTAGCTTCACTATCTACCATACAATTATGTACTAAGGATTTTCCAATAATTAAGGAGACATAAAAGGGAGGTGGTTTTGAGTTCCTACCTTGCATGGTATTGGCCTTGGAGTTACAATTTGGAGCCTCCTTTTCTTGATCATTGTTGACCAATATTGGCTTTGCAGCTTCTTTTGTAGGCTGAGGAGTTGTCATTTCAGTCATAGCTTTCTTCAAAATCTCAAGCTACCCTGGAATAACTAAAGAGTCCCACATAGACATAGTAATGTTCACCTTCTTCATGTTGTCTACAATGTTGAAAGGTGTCACAACGTGTACTCTTTGTTGTGCTCTTACTATGATGGGCTCTACTTCTTTGAGAGTCTAGCCTTCTTTACTTGTAATAAGAGGAGCCTTCTTGAATATGATGGGTGTAGCTTGTTGTATTGGCTCTATAGATGTAGTAGCTTTAGTACTAGAGTCTTCTCGCTCCATATGTTGAGCTCTTCTCTTTGACCTTGTGTTGGCAGCAATGGAAGGTTCACCAATAACTCCATTGAAGTCTTGCTACTCCCAATTGAAAAGAGCAGTCTCATTATCTTGTGGTTCTTGTTGAGGAATTGATCCATTGGAAGAAGCCTCTGATTGAGCTTGTGAGGCATTTTGAACCATCAGAGCTTGGTTCATCCATCCATTTGAACATGTAGCCTGATTATGAGGCTGATTGGAAGGGAAACACCATTCATTGTCCATAGCCATATTATTTTGACTAGGAACCATGTCCCTAATCGAATTCATAGAATTGAGAGGTGCATGGTTGTATGGTTGGAATGGTCTTTGATTAAAATTTTGTCTTTGCACTTGATAGCCTCCTTGGTATGGTGGCCTATTTTGTTGATAAGGCTGTCCCTGACTCTGATATTGTTGATTAGGACCTTGGCCTTGTGGCTGAAATGGTGGTCTGATTCCTTGCCCTTGTCTTTTTAGATTTGTAACTTCTTTAGTCAAAGTCTACATCAAGTTTGTCATTTCTTACTAACTAGTTTGTTGACTATTCTTGATCTCTTGCAACTCTTGAGAAAAATTTGCCTTTAATTCTTGACCACTAGTACTGGCTTGAGGTGATAATAAAGTGGGAATAGGGGTAAATGAGGGTACTTGTGGAGGTGCAATGGGCTGAAGGCTAGGGAAAATGGGCATGGGTGGCCTTCTAGCTATCATGCCTACTTGGATTAAAAAAATTTCAGCACTGATAGCTATGTCAAAAGCTTGGGGTAGAGAGGTACCACCCATAGATTGGATCATGACAAAAATTTGGCTAGTCAAACTTTGTAGGAAATATAGGAAAGCATGGTCAGCTGATGGCCTTACAGAGACTAGAATTCTATTCCATGTTTTGAGAAATCTATTGTTATAATCTATCATCTATTCTTGAGGGTCTCTTTTAATGGTTGTCAACTGCTCAACCAAAGACAAGTTGTCTAATTTATCCTCAAAATGCTTACTCAATGCATCTCCTAATTCATCCCATGAAGTAATGGAGCCAACAGTTACTATTCTAAACCATTCAAGACCCTTACCTTTGAGAGAGGCTGCTAATAGCTTGGTGGCCACATCTTCTTGAGTTATATTATGTATACTATAGATAGTGGTCACATCTCTTATATGCTCGAAAGTTGTAGTTTGTCCTTCACCTGTGAAATCAGGTAGACTATTTAGTGCCACCAAGGGAACATCATGATGTTGAGCAAAGGCTAATGGACTCCCTTGGTTGAAAGTCTAAGGAAACTCAGGTGCAGAAATAGCTTCCTACGCTAATCTCTATAGGAGAGTATTGTGCAAATTCTTATAAATCCTTACAATTTCAGATTCGTTAACTACTTTAACAAAGATATTGCAACCACATACAATGCATATAGAAAAATAGAGAATGACACAATGATATACCTTGGGGAAAACCTTTCGGTAAAAAGCCCTAGCACTCCAAAACCTGCACAATGTATTATCTTCAACACAAAGATTACAATACACTTGCAATGCAAGTTCTTTCAGGAAATGAGAGACAAAGCCAACAAGACTTAAATTTCTATTATATCTCTCCCATAGGAGCAACATCATATATATAGACTCCTCTAGACCCAAAAAAAGGCACAACCACCAAGACCCATGCACAAAGCCACATGTACATAGTTGTTACATGCAATCCCAAGAATAGGCATCCATCCCTAGAATAGACTATGACAGCTTGTCATAGAATCCACCAAAAATAACGGTCACAAGAGAAGTGTAAGAGAATCTGTCATACCAACCTATTTTTGGCATATTCTCTTACACACACCAACCACTTCTTCTTGGGCACCCAAATAGGCCCAAGTCATAAGATGCTCTTACACCTGTCATAGCACATTCCTTAAATAGTTCTTATGCATCATAGGAATCTATCATGACCATTTCAATCATGATCTCCTTACGCACAAGATGCCGACACATCAAGTGGAGTGACACATCAACATGCCAACTAGACATGTACACTCACACTTAATTACATTATTTACAAAAAATACATTTACAAAAAAAATAATAAGAATAGGAATTATCCAAGGTTGAGACACCTTATTCCTAACATTCTCCCACTTGTCGAACACCTTGTAAGAGCAACAGGGACATAACAGGAACTTTAACCGCTATAGGCAAAAAGGCCCATAGACTCCGAACACCATCTGAACTTCTTAGTGCCCACTGGTTTCATTAATGCATCTGCAACATTCTTCATAGTATCTACCTTTTCCAAATTTACCTTTCCATCTTCCACCATATCTCTCACAAAGTGAAACTGCACATCAATGTGCTTCATTCTGGCATGGAAAGTTGGATTCTTTGCAAGGCAAATAGCACTTTGACTATCACACCAAATACTAATCTGTTCTACATCAACACCAACATCAGAACACAATCTTCTAAGCCAAATGGCTTCTTTACAAGCATGATTAGCAGCCATGTACTCAGCTTCTGTAGTGGACAAAGCAACCACAGGTTGTCACTTACTCATCCAACTAATGGCACCACCAAATATAGTGAACACATAAGCACTAGTGGATCTCCTACTGTCAATATCACGTACCCAATCTAAATCCACAAACCCATAAATACAAACTGAATGCGGAGATTCAGAAGAGTTACCATGATAACATATGGAGTAATCTGATGTACCCCTCAAATATCTGAATACTTGCTTAACTGCATCCCAATGTACCTGTCCAGGATTAGCCATAAACTGACTCAGGAATCCCACTGCTTGGGCAATGTCTGGTCTAGTACAGACCATAGCGTACATAAGACTGCCAACTGCACTAGCATAAGGTACTCTACTCATGTCCTCCACCTCACTAGAAGATTTTGGATAATCATCTACAGATAACTTTGTTCCCACAGAAATAGGAACACATAGTGGTCTACAATCTACCATGCTGAACCTGTCCAACATAGACTTCACATACTTACTCTGACTCAACCAAAGTTTTCTGTTAGACCTGTCTCTACTGATTTCCATACCGAAGATGTACCTAGCTGCCCCAAGATCTTTCATCTCAAAATGTGCTAACAACTGAGATTTAAAATAAAAAATCATACCCTTACCCTTCCCAAACAGCAACATATCATCAACATATAATGCAACAATAAGAAGGCGATCATTTTCAACTCTGAAATGAACATAATGATCTGATTTTGATCTTACAAATCCAATTGACAACACAAGGCATCAAACTTAAGGTACCACATCCTAGGAGATTGCTTCAAACCATATAGAGATTTCTTTAATCTGCAAACTAAGGATTCTTTACCTTTAACAATGTAGTGCTCAGGCTGTGACATATAAATCTCTTCCTCCAAATCACCATGAAGGAAAGTTGTCTTCACATCCATCTATTCTATCTCTAAATCATATGATGCAGCAAGAGATAGCAGAAATCTGATGGATGTTAGCTTTGCAATAGGAGATAACATTTCACCATAATCTATTCCCTCTACCTGTGAATACCCCTTTGCAACCAATCTAGGTTTATACCTTTCAACACTACCATCTGCACAAAATTTCTTCTTGAACACCCATTTATAGCCAATAGATTTTCTCCCTTTAGGCAAAGGTACAAGGTCCCAAGTTTTGTTTTCCTCCAATGAAGCCATCTCATCATCCATAGCCTCAATCCAAGAACCTGCATCTTCCATGCCTAAAGCCTCTTTCATAGATCTAGGCTCATCAGTGTTAGTAATCAAAGCAAAGGCACAAGTGGAATCTAACATAGAATAACCAAACCTTTTTGGTTGCTTTCTTTCTCTTGTGGATCTCATCAAGGGCTGCGGTTGAGGTTGTTCTTCCTCTTCTTCTGAACTATCAGAGCTGCTAGAGCTCTCCTCATCATTAGGCCCAACATGGTCTCTCTGTTCAGTCTTCTCAGGGGTAGGAGGCAACTGAACAACATCTTTTTCCTTTTCTTTTTCATCTAGTTGTAGCACAATAGGAGAAGATGTTAGCTCTCTGAAAATAACATTTCTACTATACAACACCTTACTAGTCATGGGATCCCAAAGCTTGTATCCTTTCACACCAGCACTGTATCTGATGAAAATACATTTAACAACTTTGTTTTCCAACTTAGATCTTTTCTCCTTTGGAACATGTACATAAGCTTCACAACCAAAGACACGAAGATGTCTAATTGAAGGCTTCTTACTATACCACACCTCCATGGGTGTCTTACCAACAAGGGCTAATGTAGGAGATCTGTTAACCAGATAGCAAGCAGTGGCCATAGCTTCAGCCCAAAACCTTTGTTCTAAACCAGCTCCACTAAGCATACTCCTAGCCTTCTCCATTAGTGTCCTGTTCATTCTCTTTGCAACTCCATTTTTCTATGGGGTATAAGGATTTGTCTTATGCCTCTTGATACCTTGTTCTTTACAAAATTGTTCAAACTCTACTGAGCAAAACTCACCACCATTGTCAATTCTCACACACTTAATCTTCTTACTAGTCTGATTCTCTACAAGAGCTTTAAATTCCTTGAACCGACTAAAGACTTGTGTCTTACTTTTAAGTAAATAAATCCATGTCCTTCTACTATAATCATCTATGAAAGATACAAAAAATATAGACTTGGAGATTGAAGGAACTTTTACAGGACCAAATACATCAGAATGAATAAGATCCAAAACATCAGAAGATTTGTGAGAACTAGAGTAAAACTGAACATGATTTTGTTTACCATAGACACAGTGTTCACAGAAGTCAAACTTGAAATTGCAATCATTTAACCCCTCAATGAGATTTTTATTTTTCAGGGTTCTGAGACCCTTTTCACCAATGTGGCCAAATCTCATATGCCACAACATTGTCTTTTTTGTAGGAAGCTTAGCTTCCAAAGTGTTTGCACTACCATCAGAACCAATAGCCACAAACTTCTTCACTGCTTGTTCAGATGGCGAGGATGAAGAACTATTACATAGAGGAATACATGCATCTAGCTAAAATAAGGTACCTCTCCTAGTACCCCTTGCAAGCATTATTGATCCTCTCATCATCTTGCATCCTTCTTTCAAAAAAACAACTTGCACACCTACATCATTCAACATACTTACAGATAATAGGTTTCGTGCCAAACCTAGAATTTTCATAACTCTATTGATTCCCTTTACTCATCCATCAGGAAATTTGATAGTGACCCTTCCACGTCCAACTATCTTTAGGTGAGAATCATCACCCAAGTACACCTTTCCACCATCAAACTCTTCATATTTTGAGAACTAGTTTCGATGAGAGGTCATGTGAAAAGATGCGCCCGAGTCAACCAACCACACATCATCAGATGCATGGGTTGCCAAAGCTGCGAAGAATGCATCGCCATCTTCTTGAGATCTTTTTGAAGCTGAATCTAAACCTTTCTTCTTCTTCTTCAGCTCTTTGCAGTCTTTACAGAAGTGCCCAGATTTATCACAGTTCCAACATTTTGCCTTGGACTTATTGGAAGTCTTTGACTTTGCATGGGATTTGGATCTACCCTTATTGTCATTTTTCTTTCCTCTTTCAGTGGATCTCCCACGAACAGCAAGGGCTTCTTTTTTCAAAATGAAAGCCTTTCTCCGCATCTCCTTTGATAGTAGCAAAGACACCACATCATCCATTTTGAAGGTGACTAAAGTGCTTCTGAGAGCCATCACAAGATGGTCCCATGAATCTGGTAAAGAACACAAAAGTGTGTAGCAACGATCCTCCTCCTCTAACTTGACACCAACTGATGTCAATTGTGTAGCCAATAGATTAAATGCATTTAAATGATCCGTTAAGGATCCACCTTCCTCCATTCATAGAGAGTACAACTTCTTCCTCAAGAACAACTTGTTCACTAGAGATTTGGCCTGATACATGGCCGCAAGTCTTTCCCAAAAACTATTTGCAATTTTCTCATCTAGAACATTCAGAAGGACTGCATCGGTTAAACAGTCTTATGAGGCCCTTAGCTTTACGATCTTTGATATCCCGATCTTCTTGAGCTATAGTTGCTGGTCTTGTAGCACTTGAAGTCACTTCCCATAGGTCACGATCTTCCAACATGTCTTCCATCTTGAGTTTCCACAACTCAAAATTAGTGCCATTAAATTTCTCCACCTCCATTCTTCCATATGATGAACTTGCCATCTCAATTTGCAAATAAGATTCAGAATGCTTTGCAAAAAACTCCCACTCAAACTTGAGATCAGCTCGAAAAACCCTACCCAACAACTAGGATCAAAAGTTGATCAAGCTCTGATACCACTTGTAAGGAAACTCAAGTGCGGAAGCAGCTTCCTACGCTAATCTCTATAGGAGAGTATTGTGCAAATTCTTATAAATCCTTACAATTTCAGATTCGTTAACTACTTTAACAAAGATATTGCAACCACATACAATGCATACAGAAAAATAGAGAATGACACAATGATATACCCTGGGGAAAACCTTTCGGTAAAAAACCCCAGCACTCCAAAACCTGCACAATGTATTATCTTCAACACAAAGATTACAATACACTTGCAATTCAAGTTCTTTCAGGAAATGAGAGACAAAGCCAACAAGACTTAAATTTCTATTATATCTCTGCCATAGGAGTAGCATCATATATATAGACTCCTCTGGACCCAAAAAAGCCACAACCACCAAGACCCATGCACAAAGCCACATGTACACATTTGTTACATGCAATCCCAAGAATAGGCATCCATCCCTAGAATAGACTATGACAGCTTGTCATAGAATCCACCAAAAATAACGGTCACAAGATAAGTGTAAGAGAATCTATCATACCAACCTATTTTTGGCATATTCTCTTACACACACCAACCACTTCTTCTTGGGCACCCAAATAGGCCCAAGTCATAAGATGCTCTTACACCTGTCATAGCACATTCCTTAAATAGTTCTTATGCATCATAGGAATCCGTCATGACCATTTCAATAATGATCTCCTTACGCACAAGATGCTGACACATCAACATGCCAACTAGACATGTACACTCACACTTAATTACATTATTTGCAAAAAATACATTTACAAAACAAATAATAAGAATAGGAATTATCCAAGGTTGAGACACCTTATTCCTAACAAAAAGGTGTAAAAGAAAACTGCCTAGCCATTGTAGGAACTGAAACCTGCTGAGTAGCAACTATGTGAGTTGTGTTGGATGCTAGATTTGAATCTTCTTCTAGATCTCTGGTTAGAGATCTTCCTCTTCTTCTGAGATGAAAGGGAAAAGGTCTCCTTTCTGAAGTATTAGGAGGTGTAGACTGAACTCTCCTTGCAAGAGATGTTCTCTGAGTTGATCTACCTTTGTAGCCTCTTTTTAAGGGTAACTTTGAAAATTCAGTAGGCCTTGAGCTTCTAGTCTTAATCTTTCTCATAAACTTTGAACAAGTTTAGCCTGGGTCTGTGAAAATAGTGGAGTCGCTAGATATACTTGATAAAAACTTCTGAAAGCGTGTATTATGTAGTTAGTATATCAGAGATAGCATAATCTTTAAAAATGAACTTCTTTTGCTATCATAATTATTATGCCCAAGGTGGGGTATCTTTGAATCTGAATCCTTGGACTTATAACAACACCTTTGAACATAAATCTGAACCTTGTCCAACCGGGCATCCTAAAAATGTTATACACTAAGTTTGCACCCTTGTTTCAAGTTCTCTTGGTCTTGATAACCTAGTATAACATGGGAATCATCTCCAGGTTGTGGGACCTATGCTAACTAAGATGAGACCTCCAAGTTCTAGGCTGGTTCCTCTTGGATAATCACCTTAATTTGCTTCTTTGACATGAAAAGTAAAACTTTGAGGGAAAAGGGATAGAAGGAATGCTTGAAGGGAAATGACTGAAAGAAAACTACCTACTAGGTGATACACTAAAAATATGGTATGAATTCTAGTATAAAGAATGAACTCAGTAAACAAACTCAGGTCTAGGAGATCACAACTCACTAAATAGGTTTGCATAAGTATTTCATAGAGAGGTCTGAACAAAAGACACAGACTATGACCTGCAAATAGACATTCACCTTTGCAACTGGGTATAGGAATGAGATAGATTGTTAGGGGGTTGAAATATACCCACAAGAGCACTCAAATCAAATCAGACACAGTAATACACATGAGTTGCAGAAAGAAAGAGGGATCAGGAACCCTAAGATATCACTGAAAACATACATATACTTGAATTCAATAAGAGATAGTTTAGACAAGGAAGCATAGCGACAAAGAGGGTGTCACAAAATACCTCTACAATATCTAAACAATCAATGGGAGATTACAAAATTTAGAAAACCAAAGGGAAAAAAATGCCATGGATAACTTTCTAAGAAAGAGAACTTTCTTCCTTAAAAAATGTGAACTCTCCGCTCTAAAAAGCTCCAAAAATTAATTATATACATCTCTCCAATTGCACGTAGGCAGGAGTCGAAAACCTAATGAGGGTTACATAGATCTACATAAAATAATCCAACCCTAAACCTATCATTTCTGATCATAAATGTATCTTGAAAGTATCCCAACTGATCAGATCTCATATCCTGCAAGTCCATCTCTATACTACATCTACCTATGGACAAGCCACCTTGATCTATCTACCACTTTCTACAACTTGGCCCCGCCATGAATGCCCAAATCTGATCTCAGTAAACATTTGTATCTTGAAGTACAAAAGACCATAGGTGGCACCAACCTCTTAATTATTTCTTCAGTGCAGGAACATCAACATTGTACCCTGAGAAATCATATCCAATGGCCATCAGATCTTCTAATCATCCTGCCAACTACAACTGTCCTGAAACTATCAATTCTGAGCTACCCGCGACACGCCATCAACCAACCGCAATGAACCAGTAAGAAACCCTCAAAAAATATTTAAATTTGAAAATAATGGCTAGTGGGTCTAATTTTAAAATGTGGCCATCGATATTATTTTCGTGGTAGATGAACGACTTAGATTATCCTTTATAACAGTCATAAGCCTCTTTTAAAAGTCAAGTGCCACATCACTGATCAGAAGCCAATAAAAATGAACACCTTAGCAACACGTAGCACATCAGACCCATGACCCACTGAGATTCTCATTGGACAATTGTCGCAAGATTGCATGGGCCTGGAAGATCCCTTGCAATGAAGTGACAACCGTAGATCTTCATCAACTGCCAACTCACTTAAGGAAAATCTGGACCCACGCCAGATGCCACCTATAATACTCAGTGACCAATAAGAACTAATCATGTCAAACAGACCCACAAAACAGAGTTTGAATACTTGGAAGATCGAACGATCATCACATGATCTCATAGGGTCAGAAGATTCTATGAGATCATGAGAAAATCATAGATCTTACTTTTTACTGATGCCCTATAGATCCTCTGACACGGTCTCGCTGATAGATCATAGTCATCACACCAGCCAACCAATCAAATGCAAACACATCAGAAACTGAGGACCCACCTAACAGAGCATGGAGATAAAGCAAGATCAACGGTTGTCCTATGATCACAAGGAATATTCATGCCCCATGCGATCATGCGACCACCATTGGATCTTTCAGAAAGACAACCACTAGGCCCACTCTGACCTATCTCCACATCACTATCCTTTTGAGTAATAAGAAATGTACACCTTAGACTATGTGGCAGTGGACCCACTGACAACCTGTAGCGCTATATGAAAGGAAGATCAATGACCATTGCTATGCCGCAATCTTAAAACACTTGCATCTTCACTCTACAGAATAGCAATGACTGTCAGATGTGATCGATGCTTAACCTCTTCAAAGACTGAAACCATGATGCCAAACATTAACCACCGGCCAAATCACTAAGTGTTAGGGCTTTGACCGCCAGGAATAAGAGATTTGGCGGCTGAAGGATTTAATTATGCACATGAAAAAATGAAAGTCTTAAGTGGCCGAAAAGGTAATGAAGAAATATAATAGGCCAAAGGGTTTTTTAGGGCCTTTTGGCTCCAACGGCTACATTTATGAATTTTGACCTAGGTCATTGATGCTAGAGACAAAACAAAATGCTGTAGAGACCAGGGGAAAGATGGTAAACCCATGAAATTTTTTGGAGATTGTTGGAAACTAAAATTGAAACAATTGTTATATTGTCATTGATGTAAAACCTTCACTATTAAGATAGTTTCTATCTAGTAGAGTATCATATCTTTTGATTGATGAAAAGGATTTGAAAAGAGGAGATAACAAGAGGACCTAAGGAAATCTTGAGTTATGTGATACTTCAATGGGTACATGATTAGTTGGAAAATTGACAAGGTAATGTGTTGTTTATATTTAATACCAAGTGAAGAAGAAAGATTGGAATCATAGGCTTAACCGAGAAAAAGTGAATAAATTTAGTTTAAGCTGAGTGATGCTAGTGTCAACCGAGCACCACTATAAACCGAACAAATTTAGTGTTGACCGAGCATCACTAATTGATGAGTAATAGATAATTAACTGAGAGAAGATAGTGTCTTCTAAGAAGAAAATTTTTACCGATGACTGTGATATCCAATAATGACTAAGGAGACGAACACAGTATTGACTGAGTGTCAGTAATTTACAGTTTATGAAAGAATTAAGAATCCTAGCCAACATAGTTGAATTCTTGGTATATATAAAACCTGTTGAAATTATTAATGAATGATATGGAGCATTTAATGCATGGTAAATAATTTTATTATGGATTCAAGGGGAATTTTGAAGACATGTCTAGAAGGAAAAATAAGGAAATTAAAATGATGGAAGGGTTCTATGAATCTATCCTAAACCTAAGATCTATGGAAGAGATTAAGTGGAAAATGATTAATCTACCTAATCAAGGAGGTATAAGGATGACCTAATTGTGAGGTTACATAGACTGTGGAAGAGGTTGATATTATTGACTGATGAATCTAAGTAGAAGGCTAAGGTGAAGTCGTGAAGCGCTAAACAAATTTTTGGTGATTGCTTGAAGAGAATTCCAAGTAGATCAAAGATGGAGATGGAAATGAAGGTCAATCAATAAATCAACATATGAACTGATTGCATCTTTTTATGAAAATTGGGTTGTATATTTCATATCAAAATGTACTATTACTTTCTAACCATTGTATCAGTCAAAATCCTTTAATCAAGGTTGACCTAATAGTCATTGTGTAAACCCTTTAATCAAGGTGACATTCTGATAAAATTTTCTTAAGCCCTCTAACCAGACTACTCTTAATAGGGTGATTAAATCCTTTAATATGATCACGCCTAATAGTGTGTTGTAAACCTTTAATAGGGTTGGCTTCTCACAAAGCTCATTTCAGAAGAGTGAAAATTAGTAGCATGTTACAAGTGGTTTTTTCCAAATTGGGTTTCCAAGTTAAATCCTAGTGTTATACTTGTGTGAATGTTATTTGATGTGAATGTTGTTGAAATTTTTATATTTCACAAGTTGATTACTTTTGGACAATGGACTGCATGTTTTATGTTATTGATATATGCTATAGACACCGAGTTGAATTGTTGATTAGATATAAGTTTGTTGAAGAGCTAGAAATTTGAATTGGTACATCTGGACTTGAGGATAACTGATTGACTCCCCCTCTCAATTATATTAAAATTATTCTATCACAACTTTCATATTTCATGGTAATAAGCTCCATCGATAGTGAGTCGTCCAAGGTGAGAAAATTGGCAGTGAGCCCATCTAAATTTCACCTTAACTTGTGTCACATTAACCAATATTGATTTCATGAGAATTGGTTTCTGCATGGTTTTTCCCAGTTTTGGTTTCTTCATAAATTTTAGTGTTCATTGTGTTGATGGTGTTTCTCTTTCATGACTAGATCTATTTTAAGTTTAACAATTTTCTTTAAGTGCTTACTAGGAGAAACAAAGGTTATATATATATATATATATATATATATATATATATATATATATATATATATATATATATATATATATATATATATATATATATATATATATATATATATATATATATATATATATATATATATATATGTATGTATGTATATGTATATGTATATGTATATGTATATGTATATGTATATGTATATGTATATGTATATGTATATGTATAGATAAGTAAACATATATACATACATACATATATACATACATATATATATAGATATATATGTGTGTGTGTGTGTGTGTGTGTGTGTGTGTGTGTGTGTGTGTGTGTGTGTGTGTGTGTGTGTGTATGTATATGTATGTATATGTATATGTATATGTATGTATATATATATGTATATTTATGTATATCTATATGTATGTATATTTATATATGTATGTATGTATATATATATATACATATGTATATGTATGTATATATGTATATATAGATCTATATATATGTATGTATATATATCTCTATATCTATATATATCTATGTATATATATATATATATATATATATATATATATATATATATATGTATATGTATATATATGTATATATATATGTATATGTATATA